>LPNX010821759.1:0-14693 GCA_001517045.1 Pseudotsuga menziesii | reverse complement strand
TATCCTAACATCCCCCCTTAAGAACAACTTGGGATAGAATTGAAGGATTTACAAAAGTGACACTATTAGGAGAAGGAAGGAGGCATTAGAGCCTATCCCCTCTTAAGGACACATTCATGAACTCCTAACATAGACCAAAGTTTAGAAAACTTCGCTTCTGTAAGAGACTTGGTGAAGATGTCTGCAACTTGATCATCTGTAGGACAATAGAGCACTTCAATAACACGATCATGAACAAGATTTCTGATGAAGTGCATGTGTAGCTCAATGTGTTTGCTGCGTTGATGTAGAACTGGATCTTTCGCAAGCTTGATGGCACTTTGATTGTCGCACCAAAGTGGAGTAGGCTGCTGCTGCTCTGATACCATGTTAGGGTACACAGGGTACTCCCAAAGAACTGAACACCAAAAACAACCGCTTCACACAAACAGATCATAGATCAATACACCAATGTTTATCACGTGGTTAAAACCCTCGAGAGGGAAACAGTCCACGGCCCCAGCCAAATAGCTACTTGGAGCAATTTATTATGCAAATGAAAGAAAGTTACATGAGCTTCTCATAATCGATCAACTAGCCAAGGACCCTCTATGCTCTTTAAATAGAGATCATAGACCAATCGGGTGTTAAGCCACGGATCAATGGTAGGTATGATCTAAGAGAAGTTGAACCGTCGGATCACTCTATGTCTAGAACATATCGTGACCGTCGAATTAGAATATTTACAAATGCATACTAAAGAAACACACTTTTACCTAACGGATATATTACACAAGTTGATCTTAACTAACTCCTAAGTGTCTAAATATCCTAACAATAACTTGGTCATTGTTCAAGACTATCGAAGAGACATGGAATTATCTACAGCACCTATAACTAACCACTGATCTCCAACCATTCTCAAAATAATCGGCATGTACCTCCATAAACTTTCCAAGGTCAAATTTTGGAGCCTTCAAAATTTTAATTTTTCTAATAAATACATTTTGCAAGGGATAAATTGAGGAAGTAATTTTTTCAATCTCCTTCTCAATCACCTTGGGAATAAATTTTTCCACCAGCTCATTTAAATCACATGAGATAACTTCACATACCATAATCTCTCTCATTTTTCTTCGAATCTGTTTATTTGACTTATTGGGGCATAACATGTTTGCTTGACTTGATTGGTCCTATTTGTAAATCCAATGCAAAACATGCGTAAACCGTAATTATCTGTTGTGTCAACATCCACGTGAGTTTCAACCAAAGTATGCCAGATAATCCTGGTTTTCAGTCACATATCCAAACATTGCATATCTTCCATCTAAGATATTGGCATCATTAATTGTGAGTTCACTTTCTTTAAGAATCCAAAATATTTGGCTTGAAGCTGAATTGTAATCAAATTCATCTCAGGCCATTTCCATAGTACCAAAAGCATTGAATCGAAGCTTGTCCGAACTTTGTACCGACCAAGCTCCTCTATAGTAACACTGTAAATAGGTGGCTTGTTTCCATCAATCATTATTTCTAGTGGAATGGTACGTACTTTTTCTATACTAGGGTCCACAAATCCCTCTACAAGTCCTTTAGAATCACCCATTTGCACTACAAATCCATCAGCTCTTTGAATTTCCATTCCATCATTGAACTGTCTTTCCACTAGATCTGCAAAATTTCATGCAGTAAAGGTCGTATTGTAGCCATCCATAACCATTTTAAATTTGACATATTCAAGATTAGGATTGTTTTTTACCTTTAGTTTCATTTCCACGGCCGCCATCCCCTTTAAAATAGGCTTTTTGGAGTACTCTTCAGGCACTTCAAAAGGAAAACCGTCCACCATATCTTCCTGGAGTATGTCTGCAAGACTTTATTTTATTTTTTGGCACTACGCTTTTATGTTTGGCAAAGTGGATATTATCCCACATGCAGCAAGAGATAAATATTGCAAGGGTTTATATGCATCGATGGTTGCAAATAAAAGTCGATGCGTAGTGCATTATATTATTACTCTCGCTTGTAAGCTTGATGCTTGGCTTGGCTGGAAAGCTTTGACTTGTGTATTACGTTGGTGAGGTGCTTGGTTGACATTGTAAATACACACAAAACCAAAACTCTTATTCTGAGTGAATCCCTATAAATATGAGACTTAACATATTGGAAAACAAATGAATGACCCCAGCATGCAACCAGGTACATGTGATAAGACGCTATCCTCGGTGCTCCATATATTATTAACAATGGTGGTTATCCCACATGTGGCAAGTGATAAACATTACAAGGGTTTATATACACAGATTGTTGCAAATTGAATTAACGTGCATTGCGTTATATTATTACTCCCGCTTGTGAGCTTGGCGCTTCTCGGTGTTGAGCTTGGCCATGGTCATACGGCTCTCATGTTCATACGCCGTTATATTATTACTCCCTCTTGTGACCTTGGCGCTTGGCTTGGTTGGCGAGATTTGGTTTGTCTACATGGTCATACGGCTTTCGGTGTTGAGCTTGGCCATGGTCATACGGCTCTCGGCGTTGAGCTTTGGGTCTGCTATTTTAATAAATTTAATTAAAGCGGCGTTGAGCTTTGGGTCTGCTATTTTAATAAATTTAATTAAAGTGTTTTAATAAAATATACTTTAAAGCCAATATATATTTTTTAATAATATTTTAATAAAATATACTTTAAAGCCAATATATAATATTTTAATAAAATAAACTTAAAGTGTTTTAATAAAATAAACTTTAAGGCCAATATATGATTTTTAATAATAAAATAAACTTTAAAACTTTAAGGTCACTATATAATTTTTAATAATAAAATAAACTTTAAGGCCAATATATAATTTTTAATAAAAAAACTTGAATCTTCAAAAGTAATGATAAACAACTTAAGCTCCAAAATAAGTCCAAGAACAATAATTTGGCTTAAAAAACCAAAAATTAATTTGAAAATTAACTTCTTTTTTAGCCCATTTATGAAACAATCTCTTTCTTTTTACCCAAAAATATTTTAACCCCTTTTTACTTGTCGAAACCTGGAAAATTTTTAATGAATTATCAAATGAGTGAAGCCTCGGAGCTACCAAGTCACCAATGTAATCTTGAAATATATACGATGATAAAACCAACTCCCACAAGAATAAAATAGTGCTAATAGTTGGCTCCAATTGGGGGATGATATCCTTTCTCAACCTCACCGAACTAGCACAGAGTTTTGCCTTCTTGACCATGAGGCGGTCTTGCTCCTTCTTTAACTCAGTGATTTCACCGGCGTCTTTCTGCTGCAGCTCTACCTGTGTTTGCTTAAATGCGTAATATCCCACGCCTTTTCTTATGGTAGCTACACTTTGATCTTCCGCGGCTCTTCAGTTTCCTCCTGCAACTTCTTCGCGACGTCCTGTGACTGCACGTACCCATCACTAAGCTCCTTCTGCCTATCAACCAACTCCTAGCCAGCACCCTGCTGCAGGTGCACTATAACTCAGGCAGGTAACATATTGAGATTAACAACAATGCTCGACAATAGCTGCAGCAATGAGTTCACTTCTGTACTTCCCATGTCGATTGCAGTCGAGGGAACTTGAATGTTCCTGGCCCACGGCTCGGTGCTAATCCTCAGGAAATCCTGCATCACAGCCTTCTCTGGTGTCACTTTTGAAACAATAGCAAAAATAGAATCTAGCTTAACACTTACCACGACAAACCCTTATTGACTAGACACGCGTATAGCTTGCGTTGCAACATCCGACGCGTTGGTGACAGCCTTGATGTGCCATTGCAGTTGGTTCTCCATCACCGAGTGGGAGTTGTTGCCGGCGTCGCAATCCATTTGTATTTTAGTGCTTAACTCCTCCAACATGCACTGGGCTTCTGGATCATATTCTGTTCAGGACTCTCCATCGGAGTCATGGAGATCTTTCCATGATTAGACTGGCTCATCAAGGGCATCTGCTAGTGGTCCTGTAGAGATCTCCTTTGCGCTCACAGGTCCGCGCCAGTCAGCTGACCAATCTTGAACAATAGCCTCCAATTCTGCATCTTTGAGTTTGTAGGCCATAGGCAGCCATTATTTGTCAGGATCCCTGTGCGCCTGGATATAAATGGAATGAGGGTTGATAGCAAACTGAATGATCCACTGATATTGGGATGTGACGGCATTGGATAAGTGGGGAACCTTGATGGCTACGACCTGCAGCGCTTCCCAATAGACCCAAAAATGGATCGCATAGTCCTGCTATCGAGTGGGTTTCGCAACCCACCATAAGTTCTGATAGCATGCACCTTTGCACACCTTTTCTACAGCGACTGACATCAGCTGGTATTCCTCTGGCTCCATCCATGCAACTAAAGCAATGAGAATAAACAACCAACTGTAGGAAAAACTGCGTTCCCTAGCCTGAGCAGCAACAGCATCTTCTAACAACTGGTTTAACAGAAACAGGGACCTGTTTATCTGCACCCCTTCAGCGCATTTTTGGGCACACGTAACCACACCCGAATTGCATTGGACGGGTCAATTCTTTTGAACAATCTTGTTGACTAAAATGCATGCCCTAATACGCACTGATCGCTCAAAAATACTCTCGATTCGATATGCCTGGCCATCGCGCTGCAATCCAAATCTCTCCTTCAACTGCTAGGCAAGCTTCCTGTCATTATCATGCCCTCTGAAATACTGTGATGGATCTTCACCAGCCTTCGGTAACCCTGTAATATCGGCAATTAGGTCCACCGTGACCGGAATAGGGTTGTCCAACCAAAGTGTCCCACCATGAAAGTAGGCCAACAGTTGTTTGATGCATGCATTTGTTTCGTTCAATCTCCCAAAATGAGGCATGTTAATGATCCCCAACAACCCAGACCTGTCCAAGCCCTGCGCCCATGGGTGAGGAATCCGTTGAATAGGCGCGTCAGGTACCGTTGACAGCGACTGGCAAGGCTCCTCCAATACGTCCTTTAGTAGTAGTAAGTCATGGTCTCCATAATTCATCTTGACCAAGGCAGTAATGATGTCCACCAGGCAAGTCATCCCTTCTGGTAGCGGTGGCAACTTTAGCAGATACCTCTGATTCTTTGTGAGATTCCTCAGCTTCGCCCCCGGCCATGTTTGAGCAACATATCTAGGGATATCATTTATAAAGACACCCCTAGGCTCCACAGACTCAGCAGCTCCCGAGCTTGATGGTTTGGTGTGTGTTTTTTCTTCCCCTTGTGCCCTAGCAGTCGTGCATGTGTATCTCTTCTGCGGTGGTGTGGAACTGGGCTTCTGGGCCTTCCACTTCACTCTAGGGATCAAAGAGGACCCGATTGACATGCTCAGAACTTCCTCTTCAACCCATGTCGGTCGGATGAAGGATTCCTGCTCGCTCAAAATCTCAACTGCGTCGGGAGTGCATAGCATGCTGCACTCTGCAATCCTCACAATGCAACCAAATTTCACTCCTTTCCTATCACACTTAATTCTACTCCTGCACTGAGCTCAACACTTCACTCAACTCAATTGAACAATACCTTGTGCTCATATCCCACGCGTTCTTATAATCACTTGCTCGATCCGACTCATCATTGCTAAATCTACCGTGTCCATCATGACCCAATCTGACATTAATAACCACAAATCCGTCGGCGATCCTATCTTACTAATGCTCAGATCAGTCATAAATGCGCGTTGCTTCATCAAGCACCGCTAGCTAACTGTATTAACTGTCTATATTTATTATTGATTTGACCACCTCACAGTCTTACGATTGTCGTCGATGGTCTCCATCTCAACAGTACTGTGTGTTATCCTTGCACAGCTTCTTCCTCTATGCTCGCCTCACTGCAATCTACCCAAAAAAAATCAATTGCGCAGTGTCTCAACCATTGCACGGCTCACGCCCCATTCTATAGGGCTTCAAGCAGCTGCCATTCACAAGTTTGGGCAGCACCACGTCGTCTAATTGTTGTAATTGAACTGCACCCCTAAAAGTAATTGAATGAACAAGATATGGACATAACCAGTGCATCTGTAACTTACAGGGATGCTTCATGAACTTACTGTCATATAACAACACCAACTCTCCCTGTGTAAACTGCTTATTCTTAATGTGGCGATCATGCCACGTCTTCTGTTGATCCTTCTCAACACATTGGTGGAAGCCTGCGACAAAGTGGTCCTCTTCTAGCTGGATCAACTTGTGATGCGCTCCTCTAATGCTTCTGCATCATCCATGCATGTTGCAGCAACAATCTACATACTAGGAACAATGTATTCCATAGGCATGACTACCTCTTGCCCATATACCAATTTGAACGGTGTCTGTCCCATCAAACTTTTACACGTGGTGCAATATTCCCATAGTATCGTTGGAATTTTTAAATCCCAATCAGTGCTATTAGTGTTGCATACCGTTGTAAGCCTGGTTTCCAATATTTTGTTGAAAGCCTCAACAGTCTTATTTGCCTGCAGATGGTAGGGTGTGCTTTTGTGATGCTACACCTACAACTCCTCGGTTAGTGCTTTCATGGTTCGATCTATAAAGTGACTTTCGTGTCAATGCCCATATACCTGACATATGCAACACCATGGTACGCCAGTGCAACTCAAAGGGTTCATTGCTCCAGAGAGCAAATAGTTTTGGAAAGTCAGATAGGTGTCCTTGGTGTGTCCATTCATACGACACCGCATGCACCAGAGGTCATCGTGATCTTCTTTTTCCTTCCTAATACCCTGCAGGTGAAGTGTCAAATTTGCTAGCTACGCCTGAATCTGGTTCATGCCAACTGCAGTCTCCCCAATAGGTGAAGCTTCCAACTTCATCGCCATCCCCAGAGCCTCATTCTGTGTTGCGATATTTTGCTGCATTAACGATTTTCTGATGTGTGAAACCAATGCAGCAATGAACCACTCCTTGTGCTGAACATCACTCATTTTGAAGTTGACTCGAGCCATCAACGAATTAAACCGTTGATCAAAATCCCAAATAGTTTCCTTCGAAAATTGCTTGATTTCCTTGAGTTTTGTAATATATTGGGCCTCAGATTTAGGTTTCTTAAATTCCTCGAATAGTCCTTCCCGAATCTCATTTAGTGTTTTCATCATTGTCCCCTAAGGAACCTACATGAATCTCATTTACCAATCAAGCGCACGAGCTTTGAGGGTGGTCGACAATTGGCTTCTCTTAATATCGTCGTCCACACTTTCTCTAGCAGTCCAAACTGCTTCACATAAGATTTAGTACTACTCTGGGTCATCGGCCCTGTTTCCATGGAATATTGGTAACTTCATCTCGTCGCCCACCATTTTGGGCCTTATTCCTGCAAACGATGTTCTACTGCTAGACTGATCCTGGAACATCGAACAAGGTGAGGTAGAATGCGTTTTTCTACCTGTTGGTGGAGTAGTGCATGGAGGTGTGGACAAGTTACTGATGGGGTTCGAGCTTCTCACTATTTTGAGCGTAGCCTGGGTCTGGTCATCCTCGTCCTCATTGTAGGGTCACTTTGTCCCATGCAGTTGTTCTTTGTAGTCTTGTGTCTTGATTGTGGCAGGACCTTCTCCTATCCTTTGCCTCTTCTCTTGTCGAAAACTTGCTCCTCCCCTCATACAACCACTTGTTTCCTTGTTGACCCTCACAAATTCCTTAGAACTCATACCCATCTGCCCCTTATCTTGATATTTTTCTCCCCCCTCTCGTCGCAATGTCCACGGCCCCCGCACACCAGAGTTCCACTACTCGAGGTGCATTTTTAGAATACCCTTCTCGCAGACAAGCATCTTAATACATAATTGCAGAGACAGCCAGAACCTACCTCATGGCCCATTGAAGAACTCTCTTTCTACTTCGGTGTATGCCTTATTGGTATCGACTACAAACTCACTGATGTATCCGTCCAAAATACTATACAGCTATACTTCGACAGCTCGCGATGCTTTGTTATTGGTTTGTTGTAGCTCCTGGATCAAACCAGGGGTCCAGGATGTCGGCTCTCCTTCTTGATGGTTATTGTTCTTATAAGTGAACCACGCTAACCATTCATATAGTATTACTGTGAATTCACAAAAGAACCATTCATATGGACCGTCGCAGATATATCTGTTCAGCCACCTGGTTGTCGACAACTTCGCATTTTGATTCTCTATTTTAGCGAACTCTCGCAGCTTTAGGTCAAAGCAATCTTCAATCTTCGGTTTTCAGTGGATGCCACAACATATCCTCCCTGCAGTTGCAACAAGGTCCCAACAACAGAACCATTTGTTGGCACGACCCACCAACAAAGCCTCATCGATAGGGGTTCCTACTCTGTCGACGTCCAACCAGCGCGATCTCCCTGAGCACTGGCCTAGACAGGTTTGACCCCGCCCAACAACACCCGCAAAGTGGATGAAGTCTCACCCGAGATGTCAAGGGAGAGCTGTCGGAACCAAGTTTTCGGCAATAAGAAGGGAGGGCATGGCATCAACGACTTACAAAATAACCAACAGATACTAAATAGACCATTTTGTCAGAATCGCATCACAGATCTACAGGCATAAATAGTAGATCGCTATTAGATCGCATTACTCCATTCATCACAACAGCCATATTCATTCATATAACAGATACAGTAAACATCCATCATTGTCATTGTAGAGCATAAAGACAAGAAAGAAACAAGAAACCAAAACACTTTTAGGGCAACATCCATCATGTCATATTACTTCTACGCAATAGATTCACATCGTGCAGTACTTCTCCACAGCAAGAGACTGAGATCTAATCGATACAAACAGAGCCAAAAGACCGCTCACACTAGATGCAGATGCCAAAAGATCTCCAACCCAAAATACAAGTTATCCTCAAAATTCTCTCCAAAGTGATATCTTTACTATTGCAATTCTAGCTCTATACACTAGTACAAAATGAGAGATTAGTGACGAGGAGACTAAAAATTTTGGTCACCATAATTTTTTTCAAAGTATAAATGACCAAAATTGATAAATTTAAGTGAGATAACTAAAAATGACCAAGATAAATGATCAATTTTGGTCACATGTAAAAACTAAACTAAAAATGACCAAGATAAATGACCAACTTTGGTCACATGTAAAAACTAAACTAACAATGACCAAAATAAATAAGCAATTTGGTTACAAAGATAAATTTATATAATGTATAATATAAAGCTTTTTAATAGAAGAAATATATAAACTCAACATTTCGAAGGTATCCATTTGGCGCTCTATTTTTCTTGATTAGCATGATTCTAGGTCAAAATTCACCATTGATTGTTGGATTCAAGGTATTGGGACTCATTATTTGCCATGGACTCCTCTGAATGCCATATTTTGCTTGATTAACAGGATTATGGGTCAAAATTCACCATCGACTGCTCGATTCAGGGTATTGGGATTGGTAAGAAGAAAGAACAAGTGTCGAGTTGTTTAAGGAGACAAATTTAAAGGAAGGAGGGGTTTGAAAGAATTTCGAGCAAAACAAACGTGTGAAAATAATCAATTCCGATATGTCGAATGCACCCAACCAGGAATTTCGTTTTGGGCAAGGGCAACAGGTTTTCTCAAAGATCATTCGCTCAAATTTGACTTGAATACGATTTCAACAGGTTGGAATATACGACTCTTGAAATCTTTTTACTTTAACATGATTCTAGGTCAAAATTCACCATTGATTGTTGGATTCAAGGTATTGGGACTCATTATTTGCCATGGACTCCTCTGAATGCCATATTTTGCTTGATTAACAGGATTATGGGTCAAAATTCACCATCGACTGCTCGATTCAGGGTATTGGGATTGGTAAGAAGAAAGAACAAGTGCCAAGTTGTTTAAGGAGACACATTTAAAGGAAGGAGGGGTTTGAAAGAATTTCGAGACAAAACAACGTGTGAAAATAACCAATCCTGATATGTCAAATGCACCCAACCAGGAATTTCGTTTTGGGCAAGGGCAACAGGTTTTTCTCAAAGATCATTCGCTCAAATTTGACTTGAATACGATTTCAACAGGTTGGAATATACGACTCTTGAAATCTTTTTACTTTAACATGATTCTAGGTAAAAATTCACCATTGATTGTTGGATTCAAGGTATTGGGACTCATTATTTTCCATGGACTCCTGTGAATGCCATATTTTGCTTGATTAACAGGATTATGGGTCAAAATTCACCATCGACTGCTCGATTCAGGGTATTGGGATTGGTAAGAAGAAAGAACAAGTGCCGAGTTGTTTAAGGAGACAAATTTAAAGGGAGGGGTTTGAAAGAATTTTGAGGCAAAACAACGTGTGAAAATAATCAATCCTGATATGTCGAATGCACCCAACCAGGAATTTCATTTTGGGCAAGGGCAACAGGTTTTTCTCAAAGATCATTCGCTCAAATTTGACTTGAATACGATTTCAACAGGTTGGAATATACAACTCTTGAAATATTTTTACTTTAACATGATTCTAAGTAAAAATTCACCATTGATTGTTGGATTCAAGGTATTGGGACTCATTATTTGCCATGGACTCCTGTGAATGCCATATTTTGCTTGATTAACAGGATTATGGGTCAAAATTCACCATCGACTGCTCGATTCAGGGTATTGGGATTGGTAAGAAGAAAGAACAAGTGCCGAGTTGTTTAAGGAGACAAATTTAAAGGAAGGATGGGTTTGAAAGAATTTCGAGGCAAAACAACGTGTGAAAATAATCAATTCTGATATGTCGAATGCAGCCAACCAGGAATTTCATTTTGGGCAAGGGTAATAGGTTTTCCTCAAAGATCATTCGCTCAAATTTGACTTGAATACGATTTCAACAGGTTGGAATATACGACTCTTGAAATCTTTTTACTTTCTTATTATACATTTTTCTTCGGATTATCCATTATTTATATGATCGTATATTGCAGTACCCACATGAATTCTATCTCTACAGATTCGGATTTGAGTCGGTGTTGTGAGTCTAGACTTGTGATACATTGTTGCTTTGGATAAAAAAATGATTCAATTCCAATGCTTATGTAATATGCATGAAAGATCTGAGAAGCAAGGAGTCACATCATGAAACCCAAATCATAAAGTTCAAGGTCAAAGCCAAGGGCTTGTGCTATATCTTAGTATTGTTTTGGGAATATGAAGAGGGATTTTTGCGTCACGAAACACCCATTTAGGATTAGTGAGCTGATTTGAGTAGCCTGCCTCAGAGTACCGACGTAGGGAAAGTAATTGCTTGATATTGAAAAGAGGGAGGGATTTTGTAATGGGGTATGCGACATCTGTGGTCATACCCCCTAGGGAATCAGAACAACATGATGATAAATATCAACAAGGCTTATATTGCACCATGAAAATTCCTTATGAATGTATGGCACATGTTTTCCATTACCCAAAGCCCACTGATAGGCAACCCTTCCCTTTGGTGTGCAAGAGGTGGCACCTTGTGGAAGGGCAGAGTCGGCACCGAGTGTCTCTTGATGCACAGGAGGAGATTGTGCCGACCATTATCAGTTTGTTTCGGCACTTCAATTATGTTTCTAGGCTCACACTCTAATGCAATCAAATGATGGTGAGTATAAACGACGAGCCACTGGTTTTGATCGACATTCATTACAAGAACTTTAAAAATATGAAATTGAGGTTCTACAGGGAGATAACAGATGTTGGAATGAGTAGGTTCACATAGTTGTGTGGTCCATTAAAGAATTTTTCTTGTGGGTCATGTGCATTTGATACTCAATGGATCAATGCAATCACTACCCATGGTAAATCTTTGCAAGAGCTCACTGTAAAGTGATTGTGAAGACCAGTGGAAGGCCCTTCTGAACCGATTGGACATGGAGGTGGGAATATGAAGAGGATTTGTTTGAAGGAGTTAAACAATGGGTAGATTTTTGTCCGAGTGATTGCAGGTTCAAAAAGTTACAAACTCTCACACTATAAAAATTCAACTTACTAGCTTAATCAAGTATCCATTATGTTAGGAATGTGTGCAGTCTCAAACTTGTATGAACCACAACATCTGGAGGAAGTAGTGCCATTGATCCATCAAACTGATTTTTTCAATGTTTTACTACTAATACATTTGCAATCCCATAAATCAAACAATAAGAAACATACAACTATTTATCTATTTGGCCAAAAAGGAACATTATCTTTCAGGCTAAATGATTCTCGTGTGTGATATTTAGACAACAATTTCCCCATCCAAAAGAGAATTGGAGACAATTTCCTCAGAAGGGAGGAAACAATGAAACATATTTGACACATATTAGTGTAATGTAATGTTCTATGCACTAACATCTTATGTTAGAAACTTAGTAGTATCCTATCAGTAAATATTAGATGTCTTAAATGTTACTCATTAGTTGACATAATTTTTTTTTCTTATTAGCACAACCTGTTTGTTAGTATTTTCATGGGCCATGATCTACTACTGGCAAATTGGAGTGATTAATGTAATGATGACTTTGGTTAACTGTTATCCCACTAGCCATTCCCTTTTGTTAATATGGGCTAAGCAAACAAGGAAAGGTGCAAGTTCTGAGTGGATTTTGATAGTATAGAAGTCTCTTATAGAGAGAAGTTTCTTTGAATGGTCCTTGGAACTTGACACAGTTTATTTGAATGGTCCTTGGAATTTGACACAGATTCTAGCCCTATTGTTACTTGTTTCCAAATTTCGCTGAATTCCTAACGTCTTTGCTGAAAACCCAATGGGATTTTTATTTTTATTTTTTAAGCCTAAATTGTTGTTCTCGGTATATCGGTGCATAACAAATACTTCTATGCAAGGAATCGATGAAGTACTTGCACTAAGGTAGAAAATTTCCTATTTGGAAGAAACTATTAAAATCAATATAGTTTTGTATGGTACAGCTATACTGATCAAATTCTCCTGTTGTCCACCAAGGGAAAGAGCATCACAGAACAATGCTTCTACTATGGGTGATAAAAAGGTCACATATCTATGCCACAAGTATTGGCATGGAAAAGATATACACCAGTGTGTGCAGAAGAGGAAGTAAATGTAGACTTGGATGTAAAAGCATTGGGATTCCTCCTGAGATGGGGAGGCAATCTGGAAGCTACTGCCTTCCTAATCTTCTCATCTGGGCTGCAGAGAAGCAACATTTCCACAACTTCCCTCACGGAAGGCCTATTGATCGGCAGCGTGCTGGTGCATAGCAGATCCAGCCTTAGCATTAACTTCATTTATTCTCTATGGGAGTCTACTATTCGTGAATCCATGACTTTATTATCATTGATGTGAATCCGATTCTGAATCTAGTTAACAATGCCTGAGTCATCTCCAAACGCTACATCATTGACCTTTTTTGCAGTCACAAGCTCCAACAGGACCACACCAAAGTTGTATATGTCACTCTTCTCATTCACTTTCAGGGTGTAAGCATACTCTGCACACATATCCATTATCTAAGTCATCTCAACTATAATCGTTCTTGTCTGTTAAGTGACACATTTTGTTAATACAAACACATTTTCATAGGCATGACTCTGTTCGTCTGGAAATTCATACCTGGGGTGATATATCCATATGAACCAGCAACCACTGACATGACATCCTCCTGACCCAACTTCTCCATAGCTTTAGTTGAACCAAAATTAGTAATATAGGCCTTCCATTTAGAATCAAGCAATATATTATATGGCTTAACATCCCTATGTACTATTGGAGGGGAACAGCCATGATGCAGGTAGGACAAACCCTGAGCAGCATTAAGAGCAATCTTATATCGAGTAGGCCAATCCAAGGGTTCCCCTTCATAAATATGAAGCTGTTCATACAGGCTACCATTTGGCATGTATTCATACACTAACAGATTAAAAACTAAACTAGAGATGCAGCAGAGCAGCTTGACAATGTTAGCATGCCTGATCTTCCCTAAAGTCTCCACCTCTGTTTGAAATTCCTTGTCTTGGACAGATTGCAATTTCTTGTGATTCCAGATCCTTTTCACAGCAACAAAATTACCATTTCCCAATGTCACTTTGTACACTTTGCCTGAACCTCCACTTCCAATAACATTATTTTTTGTCAATCTCTTCAGAATGTCTGATTCGTCAAATTCCACCCTGTGAAAGAGTCTGAGTTTCCAAACTATAGTACATGATCTAACCTGAGAAAAATTCTTGTATGTCTTATACAGGAAAACTATAACAATCAATCACGATATGATTACCACAACAATAATCACAATCAATACCCTGTACTGATGATTTTAAAAAACCCCTTTATGGTGGAAGCAGGAAGGAAGCTTTAATGGCCCACTTCCACAAAGTCCCGAATTGTTAAGAAAGTTTTTATCGTATGCCAGATTGTTGTAACCAATAGGAATAGGACCAGACAAGAAGTTTCTAGACACATTCAGAGAGCTCAACTTGAGATGATCGACTAATTCAAGAGGTATTTTCCCTGAAATCAAATTCTTTGAGAGGTCAAGGCTGTTCAAAACAGGCAACAACCCAAGTGACGTAGGATTAATCCTGTGATGTGGTTGTTAGCAAGGTTAAGATGAGAAAGACCTTTCCATGATATTATTGTCCTAGGAAGCTCCCCATACAACACATTGTGATCAAGAGAAAGCCTCAGCAATGAGGATAGTTTAGTTATTTCTACTGGAATAGTCCCTGATATATTGTTGTGGCTGGCCATAAAGCTGTTGAGATTCCCTAGTTTTCCAATACCAGAGGGAATACATCCACTGAATTGATTGTTTGA
>LPNX010821711.1:0-18087 GCA_001517045.1 Pseudotsuga menziesii | reverse complement strand
AACGTGCCGCTGTAAATTGGCGCTTCTCTTTTAAGTATTGCCGCTATAGATAATACGCAAGCTAAATCAAAACTATTCGTTAATTCGGATTTTTTGTTTATAGCGTATTCATATAAGGCTTCCAAAAATGACAAAATTGACGGTTTATCGATAGTCATATTCAAGAACATTATAATCCTCATCTCTTCACTTTTCATTAATGCATTGAGGTATGATTGGAAATCCAGACTAATAGGGTAATTACCATTCAGTAATTTCTTGTTCATACTGAAATTTTCTGGAAGTTTGGGCAGCGATTGGTTGTAAATTTGGTACGTCTGATACCACGCTAATCCAACAGCACGTTCAGAAATTGTCCAAGTATGATATAGTGGGGCGAACATGATGTTAAACGATTGTTCTGAAGCTATTTTATATTTGAAAGCCACCCGTTCCATATCGTATACTATGGCTATTGAATAGCCGTCTGGAGAGAGAGATATTCCGTGTATGACAAGAGTTGTTTCATAATTATTGAATTCATTCCAAATTGTGCTCCATTTCTTGAATTTCTTCTCTAAGTAAGGCGCGATAATATTATCAGCCGTCACATGAAGTTCGTCTTCTAGTAAAACTTTATAACTAGTCTTATTGGACATCAATAATATCGTGCTCTCTTTCTCATGATTCAATGGGATTATATGAAAATTTTCGAGAGATCCTGTTTTCAAGCTAGAAATTGAATAATTTTTTAAATCTATCTTATGCACATATCCGGGACAAGTTAAAACCACCTTATAATCCACTATCTTTAAATCAGTAATTTTTCTTCTCGAAGCATTTTGTATCATTCTAGAAACGGGTTGATGAGAGGAAGCAGAAACTGTCATTGAAAATACAGAATTGTTTGAAAGCGCCGCTACAAGAACGTCTTCGTACCATACTATATGAGTGACCCAGTCTTTTGAGCCTGCGTCACTTAATCTAATACTACTCTCAAAATAAAATTCTGGAGTATTTTCTGAATTTTTGCGAATGCTAAAGAATTGAAGCTCACCGTCTTCATTACCAACCACGATTGATGATTTAATAGGATTCCATTCAAAACAATGGTAGGTTCTGCTACTTAAGTTTCCTTTTGAATCGAGATTTGTGAGCATTTTGTTATCTTTGAACACAGAAACATTACCATTATTGCTCAATACGGCCATCCAATCGTCTATTGGTGATGGCTTACAGACTCTGGGATAACAAACAGGTTGTGAATTTAATAACCCATTCTGTTGCGCCAGCTCGAAATCCAGTTTATTTTCAAATTCTAGCGGGAATTCTTTCACATGAAATAGATTCTTACTGTTGCAATTAATGTCTTTAGCATATTTTGGCTGCCCAATGCTAATATCAGGAAATGTGGTCAAATATAGAGTACCATCCCGAGCCCATGTTAAATTGTTCTTCCAATCCTCAAATTCCTTTCTATCTACCAATAAGTCCTTTAGAAGCTTCATTATGAATTGAATTGGCTTTCCTAACTCCTAACAAAGTTAGTCATGCTGCTTTTTTCATTATATATAATTCTGTCTAATCATTGTTTAGGTCTCATTATTGAGAAAAGTGCGTTGCGCGTAAGAAACAGAATATACTTAAGGTGCGAAATGACGGAAGAAATACGCCATTTAAAGCCTTCCAATACGAAGCAAAACTTCAAAAGCAAATGCTGGGAAGTTGGATTATCTTTGGGAAGGTCTATTTCCTTTTTTATTGAAATAAATCATTCAGCTAATTGCATACCGTGGCTAATGTCACAACAGATGTAAGCAACAATTTAATCTTACATAAATGTGTTGCAGTTGTGGTATTTCGTAATATATACGCAATGATTCTCTCCTATTATTGAACTGCTATGCAGGTATTCGCTACATTGTTTTTCTACAGGCAGTCGTCGACATAAATAACTTGTATAATCATTTAAGCGCATCCCAGTAATTAACTATTACCGAACGATAGAGTAGTCAAGATATTCTCTTCCCATCACTAACATCAAGAGCGCCACTTTTTGGCAATTAAACTAGACTTCTGGATGGCGCTAGCCCATTACCTACAGTACTAAAGATTATTTGCGATATTCTGATAAAGAGCCTTGAACTTCTCGGGTGACCCCCTTAGCGTTTATATAGCGGGAGTGCCAAACGAGAGGAACATCAACAACCAGTATAACAACGTTCTTGTGTAGAAGATAACTAAATTCATCTCCAAAAAGAACAAGAGCAGAACTTCAATTAGTAAAACCATGAATGTGCTATGGATTATAGCACTAGTTGGCCAGCTGATGCGGCTCGTTCAGGGAACAGCTACCTGTGCCATGTATGGGAACTGTGGGAAAAAGTCAGTATTTGGAAACGAATTACCTTGCCCTGTGCCACGTAGTTTTGAACCTCCTGTTCTTTCAGATGAAACTAGCAAACTTTTGGTTGAAGTTTGTGGTGAAGAGTGGAAAGAGGTCCGTTATGCCTGCTGTACTAAAGATCAAGTGGTAGCACTGAGAGATAACCTACAAAAGGCTCAACCTTTAATTTCCTCATGCCCAGCATGCCTCAAGAATTTTAATAACCTGTTCTGTCACTTCACTTGCGCTGCTGACCAAGGAAGGTTTGTCAATATTACCAAGGTAGAAAAGTCAAAAGAAGATAAAGATATTGTTGCGGAATTAGACGTTTTCATGAATTCGTCTTGGGCATCTGAATTTTATGACTCATGTAAGAATATTAAATTTTCTGCTACCAACGGTTATGCGATGGACCTAATCGGAGGTGGTGCTAAAAATTACAGTCAATTCTTGAAGTTTTTGGGGGATGCTAAACCTATGCTTGGTGGATCCCCCTTTCAGATTAATTACAAGTATGATTTAGCAAATGAAGAAAAAGAATGGCAGGAATTTAATGATGAGGTTTATGCTTGCGATGATGCTCAATATAAATGTGCGTGTTCTGATTGTCAAGAGTCTTGCCCCCATTTAAAACCTTTAAAAGATGGCGTGTGTAAAGTTGGCCCTCTGCCATGTTTTTCCCTTTCTGTTCTGATCTTTTACACAATCTGTGCACTTTTTGCATTTATGTGGTATTATCTCTGTAAAAGAAAAAAAAACGGGGCAATGATTGTGGACGACGATATTGTTCCAGAATCAGGTTCCTTAGATGAATCAGAGACGAATGTATTCGAAAGTTTCAATAATGAAACTAACTTTTTTAATGGTAAACTCGCTAACCTATTTACGAAAGTGGGACAATTTTCCGTTGAAAACCCCTACAAGATATTAATAACCACTGTTTTTAGTATCTTTGTATTCAGTTTCATCATATTTCAGTACGCTACTCTTGAAACAGATCCAATTAATTTGTGGGTGAGTAAAAATTCTGAAAAATTCAAAGAAAAAGAGTACTTCGATGATAATTTTGGGCCATTTTACAGGACAGAGCAAATATTTGTTGTGAATGAGACAGGCCCTGTGTTATCATATGAGACACTTCACTGGTGGTTTGACGTTGAAAATTTTATTACGGAAGAGCTACAATCGTCAGAAAATATTGGATACCAAGATCTCTGCTTCAGACCAACAGAAGATTCTACATGCGTAATAGAGTCTTTTACTCAGTATTTTCAGGGGGCCTTACCAAACAAGGATAGCTGGAAAAGGGAACTGCAGGAATGTGGGAAATTTCCTGTAAACTGTCTACCTACTTTCCAGCAACCTCTAAAAACTAATCTTCTTTTCAGTGACGATGATATTCTCAATGCGCATGCGTTTGTTGTAACACTTCTATTGACCAACCACACTCAATCAGCTAATCGCTGGGAAGAAAGATTGGAAGAGTATTTATTGGATTTAAAGGTCCCCGAGGGCCTGAGGATCAGTTTTAATACCGAAATATCCTTGGAAAAAGAGCTTAATAATAATAATGATATCTCGACCGTTGCAATATCATACCTGATGATGTTTTTATATGCTACATGGGCCTTGAGGAGAAAGGATGGGAAAACTAGGTTGTTACTTGGAATATCTGGTTTACTCATAGTTTTGGCTTCTATTGTTTGTGCAGCCGGATTTTTAACTCTTTTTGGTTTGAAGTCGACATTGATCATAGCAGAAGTAATACCGTTTCTAATTTTAGCAATAGGAATAGATAATATTTTCTTGATTACACATGAGTATGATAGAAATTGCGAGCAAAAACCGGAGTATTCAATTGATCAAAAAATAATAAGCGCTATCGGGAGAATGTCTCCTTCCATTTTAATGTCATTGCTATGTCAAACCGGATGCTTCTTGATAGCTGCATTTGTTACAATGCCAGCTGTCCATAATTTTGCTATATATTCCACAGTTTCTGTTATATTCAACGGAGTATTACAGCTAACAGCGTATGTGTCCATTTTGTCTCTCTACGAAAAGAGATCCAATTATAAACAAATTACCGGAAATGAAGAAACTAAGGAATCATTTTTGAAAACGTTTTATTTTAAGATGTTAACGCAAAAGAGGCTCATAATCATTATCTTCTCGGCTTGGTTTTTCACATCTCTGGTTTTCTTACCAGAAATTCAATTTGGGCTAGATCAAACATTGGCTGTTCCACAGGATTCCTACCTGGTTGACTATTTTAAGGATGTTTATAGCTTCCTAAACGTAGGACCACCGGTTTACATGGTCGTGAAGAATTTAGATTTGACTAAAAGACAAAACCAACAGAAAATATGTGGTAAATTTACAACTTGCGAAAGAGACTCATTAGCTAATGTACTGGAGCAAGAAAGACACAGGTCAACAATTACGGAGCCATTGGCTAATTGGCTGGACGATTATTTCATGTTTTTAAATCCTCAAAACGACCAGTGTTGTAGATTAAAGAAGGGAACAGATGAGGTTTGTCCTCCCTCTTTTCCAAGTAGACGTTGTGAAACTTGTTTCCAGCAGGGTTCTTGGAATTACAACATGTCAGGGTTTCCTGAGGGCAAGGACTTCATGGAATACCTAAGCATATGGATTAATGCGCCTAGTGACCCCTGCCCTCTAGGTGGTCGTGCGCCATATTCGACTGCGTTAGTTTATAATGAAACGAGTGTGTCTGCGTCAGTTTTCAGAACAGCTCATCATCCTTTGAGATCCCAAAAGGACTTTATCCAGGCGTATAGTGATGGAGTTAGGATATCAAGTTCTTTCCCCGAACTAGATATGTTTGCATACTCGCCGTTTTACATTTTTTTTGTTCAATATCAAACTTTGGGGCCATTGACGTTGAAGCTAATAGGGAGTGCCATTATCCTAATTTTTTTCATTTCATCTGTTTTCTTGCAGAATATACGCAGCTCATTCTTACTGGCTTTGGTCGTTACCATGATTATCGTAGATATTGGTGCTTTGATGGCCCTACTAGGTATCTCACTCAACGCTGTCAGTTTAGTCAATTTAATTATTTGTGTCGGTTTGGGTGTCGAGTTTTGTGTTCATATTGTTAGATCATTTACAGTGGTCCCCAGTGAAACCAAGAAAGACGCAAACTCAAGAGTTCTCTATTCCTTGAATACCATAGGTGAGTCCGTCATCAAAGGTATAACTCTAACCAAATTCATTGGAGTTTGTGTACTTGCATTCGCCCAATCGAAAATATTTGATGTATTTTACTTTAGAATGTGGTTTACACTAATCATTGTAGCAGCATTGCATGCTCTCCTATTTTTACCTGCTTTACTTTCATTGTTTGGTGGTGAAAGCTATAGGGACGATTCCATCGAAGCAGAAGATTAGCCATAGCAGATTATACTATATTTTACGTAGTGAAAAAATAGGTAAAAATTCGTTAATTATTCTGATGCCACACCAGAAAATCTGTGGGAAAATTTTTCGAGTCAGAAATGATAACACTAACACAGGCTTCGTTGTTATCGTGCATTGAAGTTAGATACTTCTACTATATTTAATCTTTAATAGTGTCATAAAAGTATTATTGGTTTCGGGCGAAAATCGTCATTTTCGCACACAGAACTTCAAAAGAGGAAAGGCCAAAAGAACTAAAACCGATTACTTCGGGGTGATTTTGTTCTGGCATCTTCTGGCACTCTTGGGCATCCTTAGCCATTTAGTATATTTATGAATACATTAAGGTGTTTGACACAAGCACTATCCAAAAGTGGGAGAGAAGCTCCAAAACTATATCAGAAAGTAATATTTCCAGGCCTGTTCAGAGAGGGTATACCAATTGCAAATGTCAAGAAAGTTGATGAAAAAATAATAGATAGCCCAACATCAACGTCAGTTAATGGAGAGGCAAAAAAAATAGTACGGCATGGTGTGAAGTATGAAAGGGAGCGAGTTAAGGAATACCTTTCAAGCCTGCCGACTTTAACGCTTTCTAGGAAACAAATTAGGGATGACTATGATGAGGAACGTGCAAAACGAATGTATATGTTCTCTAAACAAACGAATTCCTCGAATAAATTCCAGAAACTTCTTACAGCAAAGTCTCAAGAGTTTACTAGAGAACTATTGACGCTACTGATAGATTGCACATCGAATGAGAAGAATTCAGGGCCAGAACGCTTCACTCGTAAGTTTCTTAAGTTTAGTAATGACGAGATCCCTCCTCTCCCTGACTTTTCAAAGAACCCTCAATTGTTTGAAAATTATATTGGAATACTAAGTCATACAAAGTTCAATTTTCGTTCATCTTCCAAACTAAATGGTATTGTGCGTAAGATGCTGCGGCACCTACTTCATCCAACCAATAAGACGACTCTGCCGTTGCGTTCTGCTCAAGTTTATAATGACTCAATATACTTTTTCAGTGAGCACTTCGACTTTGCGTCTTGTAGAGAAATATTTGCACAAATGAAGGCTGAGGGGACTAAACCAAATACAGTCACTTTTAATCTTTTACTGCGTAATGTAGTGAAAAACTCGCATATTAGAAAAACCAAGCACCCTGACGATGAGGTCCTTTTTTATCTTAGAAGTATGCGTAATCATGGAGTTTTTGCAGATGTAATAACTTGGACGACATGTTATAACTTTCTTCGTGATGAAGTTTCGAGACAATTGTACATTGTTCAAATGGGTGAACATTTAGGAAATTTTAACGTAAATTTTGTTTATACTGTGCTAAGGAACGGAGATTATAGAGCAGAAGACTGTTTAAAAGTTTTAGCAGCAAATTCACTACCGATTTCCCGTAAGACGTTCTATTTGTGCATAGAACGACTACTAAACGAGGAACAACTTGAAACCGCATCTAAATTACTTGACTATGGTTTTCAGCACTTGAAAAGTAATTTTAAGTTAGACTCGGAGGCAATGAATCTTTTCATGCGGGTATTTGCTAATAAGGGAAGAAGTGATTTGGCATTCCTTTGCTATAATACTTGTCGTAAGATTTACAAAATTAAGCCTGATTCTCAGACGTTCGAAATGTTATTTAAAGCGTTGGTTAGGAATGGCAACACCAAGAATTTTGGGGCAGTCCTACAGTATATCAAAGACTTAAAAGTTAGTGAAGGATTTGGATTGCGGACAACTTATTGGAGAACCAAAGCAGACTCAATTTTCAAATTTGGTAGTCCTAATACGCTATCAGAAAAGTCAATTGAAAAAGCAAGAAAATTGTTGGGCAACCTGATTGCTTCCGAGGGTGAGTTCTCTTGGAAAATTTGGAAAGAAAGTGATTCTTCACAAAAAAAAATACTACGTTTTTTGGGTTGTATCCCCACTACTTTACGCTGCACCAATACAGCACAAGATCATCAGAAGCCCACAAACCTACCCTCAAACATTTCCCAGAAAAAAAGAGAATATCGAAATCGGGTTAAAGCAATAGCCACAAAGGCTGCTTTGGAAAAAAGAATGGCGTATATCAAAGACAATGATGTAGCTTTCAAAAAAGAGCTAGTAAAGAGGAGAATAGTTGGGGAGGTTTGATGAGGGAGGCATAAGTGCCCTGGCATTTGGACAGGAATTTTATTAATATAGGCATTTTTATTGTACATATATACTTCATAGATCATATTCATTTAATTAGACTTCGAAAAGTTGAATCTCTTACGGCAAAGGAGAACAAGAGAAAGGTTAATTATTAGGTCTTATAAAATTTGTTCAATTAATTATAAAGGTGATTACAATACCGGAATATTGGCCGAACAATACTTGAACNAAGGTGATTACAATACCGGAATATTGGCCGAACAATACTTGAACCAAATTCAGATGAAATTAATAATAGGTAGACACGAGCTGGTGAAAAACAAGCACAATATAGAAAGGTTCGAATATATTAATTATTAGAAAAAACTCAGATGTTTTCAGAACCGGAGGTATGACCGTTTTGACTAACATGATGATCGGCCTCATGGGCTTCATCATCTACAGGAACTTCAGTAGTCCATTCAACTTCCTCTTCTTCGACTACTTGACCGGGGACATCTCCATTTTGGATTTCAGGTTCTTCTTCTTCTTCACCATCTTCGTCTTCATAGACGTCATCAACGGTCTGATGAAATGAAAGAGTTGGTTTGACTGCAGCCATATCTAGGGTCCAAGATTCCAAGGCCGATTCAGCATCCATAATAATTTGGCGAGAAGCTTCATAGCCATCGTACGCTGGTCTAGCTTCACCTGGAGTGACAGGAGAGTCATCTAGCAGCTCCAATAAGGCCTTTCCGTATCCAGCAATCAGGGCAAATTTTTCAGAAAGCTCTCTTAATGAATCAAACATATAACTATAAGCAGCCTTTAATTTTTCACGTGTGATATTCGATAATTGAGCCTCCGCAACCAAAGATTCAGCTTCGGCACGAACTAGTTCTTGCTCTAAAACTGGGATTTTTGTTGATTGAGGATCTTTATATTTCAAATGGGCAATTTCATCTGTGATCTTTTCCTTACGATCTCTCGAAGGTTGAACAGAGGCTTCAATGTTCCTAATTGATTTTAATGTGACTCTGTATTGATCATATTTATCGATGAACTGGTCCTGTAGTTCACCCAACTCATATATTAAGACGCCTAATTTGTCGGTTACGTCGGAAACATCATCATCATTGTCAGCACCCCATAGAGACAGTTGCTTTGCAGCTTCACGGCGTTCGCTGGCAACAACTTCCATAGCTCTAAGGACACCTTTTTCAGTCTTAACCAATTGAGACAATTTACGAGCCAACTCTGGCCCAAAGTTACCAGCCGCATTTTTTCTAAAACTAGACGCAATAGAGGCCTTTCCGAAGAACTTGGACTTCGTTGAGGATGGTGGTGGTGGAGGAGCTTGTAGCTCAGCAGCCGTTGGAGCTCTTTGATTTCTTAAAGAGTAAGTTCTGTGCATTCTTGTGTTGGAGCTTTGAAAGTTTAATCTTTCGTATACCAAATAAAGAGAATTTACGGTCAAGCATTGGAATTGAGGAAAGAGGTTAACTGATTTTTTTCTTTTCTATCTCACCTGTTTATATATTGCGATTTAGCCGTTGCATCTTCCCGGTTTTTCCGTCTTTTTTTTAAAGGGCCCCTTTTTATCCCCTCTAACGCCTTTCGCAATCCCCTTTTCACTCGGCTGCAACGAGCGGGGTTGTAATAGAGCTAAGCTTTCTAGCCTAGCAATGAAATAGAAGGACAAGTCAGACGATTGACGTCAAAAAAATGAGTCGCCTCTCTTTCTTTCTTAGGCCAACTAGACAGCCGTAGATGAAAATATGGAAAGATATGATAGACAGCTGAGACTATGGGGAGCATTGGGCCAAGATAGTTTGAACCGGTCCCGTGTGTGCGTGGTAGGACCTGCTACACCTTTGCTGCAGGAAGTTTTTAAGAATCTGGTGCTTGCCGGAATATCATCTCTTACTTGGCTCAAAGTAGAGTGTGCAGTTCAATCGGGTTCTCTGTTTTTAGCAGAGCTTAAAAAAGATCTTGAGCCATTGGCTTCTAAACAGCTAGAATATGAGGAAAATGACCTTAGAAAGACGTTACAGCAACCTCAGTATGATTGGACCCGCTTCTCGGTGGTGATCTTGACTTGTATTGGTGAGCAAACTGCGATGCTCGATTTAAATGAGATTAGGCGGCAGAGAGGAACAAAGTTTCCGCCTGTTCTAAACACTTTCGTCTCTGGATTTTATGGATATATATATCTGGTACTCTCAGAAACACATTTTGTTTTGCAAGCACACCCAGATAGTAAGAAGTATGATTTACGGTTACAGAACCCTTGGCCTGAACTAATAAATTACGTAGATACATTTGACCTAAGTAAAATGGATACAGCCACGTTTTCTGGTATTCCATATACTGTTTTGCTCATGAAGTGTATTGCAAAACTTGAAAGGGATGGTAATAATGGGAGGATAACGATTGATCAGATGAAGAAAGTTTTAGACCAAATTTGCCTTCCTTTAGGGAATGATGTTATCTACGAACCCAATTATGTGGAAGCTAAACGCTATGCTTACTTGGCCTGCTCTCAAAATGATTGTTGTAAAGAACTGGAAGATCTGCTCCGAAATTTGGAAATATCAGATTATGGGAACGATTGGCATGATACTTATAACTACGAGATTCTCACACTATTATTGACTTTGAAAAATATTGCTAAAGAGAATGGGGAGCTCAGCTTTCAACCTTTAACGGGCACTCTCCCAGATATGGAGTCAACAACGGAAAATTATATCAGACTCAAGAAACTGTATGAAGTAAAAGCAAAGCTTGACAAGTCTCGTGTGGAGGAAAGTTTGGCTCGCAGTAAAAAAATAGTTTCACAGGATGTCTTGGAGACATTTTGTTCTCATTACGGGGAGGTCAGGAAAATATTGCCGCCAAAAAGTGACTTGTTAGGTATTTTTAGCACCTCGAATGCCCTTTTAGATGCATTAGTTATGGTCCAATTCTGGGAGCAACCGGCAGTAACTGCAGAGGATAAAGATGAGTTTATTGGTTTACGAGTCGACGATAACTATTCCGTAATGGCCTTTTTTGGAGGTGCAGTGGTTCAAGAGGCTATAAAGCTTATCACACACCATTACGTTCCTATTGATAACCTATTTTTATATAATGGCATTAATAATTCATCCGCAACATATAAAATATAAAATTTTTTCGTCAGCTCTCCGAGTTCATAGAATGCTTATTTTATTGTACTTCCCTGGTTTGCGTTGATGCAAATAAAGACTAAATGTAAACTTTTATGATGCATATGATATCGAATGTTTACAACAACGAGAGATCACCGGTAAGAACTGTGCTCAATAAAATACAACATCGATAAATACTTAACGCTCATCCACCATTCCTGTTCAAGTCAACTATCTCACAGTTGCCTCGTAATCCAAGAGGGATCCCAATACAACGCCTCTGCACCACCTTGATAATCAATCCACAATAAACCGTTAGCGACCATTTCATCAAGAGCAGATTTACTCCTAACAGCCTCCCATCCCAAGTTTGCCTTTAATAAAGAGATACTTGAGTAGCCCAGAATTGAGCATATTTCCAAAATCTTTGTTTGATCTGATGTCAACTCATTTGGAACACTTCGTAAAAACTTTTTGCCGCGAATTTGAAATATCTCAAAACACTCTAGGCTCTTTAGCATGTCGATAGATTTTTCCAAATCATCGAGTCCAACATTCAGCTTACGAAAATGCACCTTCTCCAACTCTTGAAAAGAAATGACGCCTCCATTCATATCTTTAGTTTGCCGACAAATTTCTATAACTTTAAGACATACTTCATAATAAAAATCATTCACTGTAAATAAGTGCTTATCTCGATCAAATAAAGATAGGGGATCAATCCCAATAGATGAGCACATATGCATGAATTTTGAGCGGAATTCAGGTGAAGCTTGAAGCTCGCTATTGTGTTTCTTGGCAAATTCTACCAGTCGTTCTTGGAATACCATTAATTGGTCCCTTAGTTCGACAGATTGCTTTTCAAGTATGGTTTTGTTTACGTCATTGTACTTTCCATCCTTCAACTCGTCAAAGGCTGCCAGTCCAAACTGTTTCATGTTAGTGAGTTTCGAAGTTGGCTGTTACGCCAAGCATTTTCAAGTCGTGGTAAAGTCTTTGGTCTACTGCATCGCCTCAAAAGGTTATAATATATCCCAGAATTGATGGATTAAGTTCTTGAAATAGCACACCGTTATAAGTGATAAATATATTGTCTTCGAATAACGAATTTATTAGATTTCTATGTATTTCTACTTGAAGTTAGGAATAGATCTTTCTGGAATTGTTTTCAGTAAAATTATGCTTAAGCTATAACTATAGTGAGGATCGAGAATATGTCTGCCAATGATTTCAAGCCTGAAACGTGGACTTCAAGCGCCAACGAAGCCTTAAGAGTTTCTATAGTTGGAGAAAACGCTATTCAGTTTTCACCATTATTCACGTATCCAATTTACGGTGACTCCGAAAAGATCTACGGCTATAAGGATCTCATCATCCACCTAGCATTTGATTCAGTAACATTCAAGCCGTATGTTAACGTCAAGTATTCAGCAAAATTAGGAGACGACAATATTGTAGACGTGGAAAAAAAATTACTCTCATTTCTACCAAAGGATGATGTAATTGTTAGGGATGAAGCTAAATGGGTAGATTGCTTTGCAGAAGAACGAAAAACACATAATTTATCTGATGTTTTTGAAAAAGTATCAGAGTATTCGTTGAATGGGGAAGAATTTGTTGTATATAAATCGAGTTTGGTTGACGATTTTGCCAGGAGAATGCATCGTCGTGTTCAAATCTTTTCATTACTTTTTATCGAAGCCGCTAACTATATAGATGAGACTGACCCGAGTTGGCAAATCTATTGGTTGTTGAACAAGAAAACAAAAGAATTGATTGGTTTCGTCACTACTTACAAGTATTGGCACTACCTTGGAGCAAAATCTTTCGATGAGGATATAGATAAAAAATTCAGAGCCAAAATATCTCAATTTCTGATCTTTCCACCTTATCAAAATAAAGGCCACGGATCCTGTCTTTATGAGGCTATAATCCAATCTTGGCTAGAAGACAAAAGTATTACTGAAATTACTGTAGAGGATCCAAACGAAGCATTTGACGATCTTCGCGACAGGAATGATATTCAAAGACTGCGAAAACTTGGTTATGATGCTGTCTTTCAGAAGCACTCCGACCTTTCTGATGAGTTTTTGGAGTCAAGCCGAAAATCTTTAAAACTGGAAGAAAGACAGTTTAATCGTCTTGTGGAAATGCTTCTTCTTTTAAACAATTCTCCATCATTTGAATTAAAGGTAAAGAATAGGTTGTACATTAAAAATTATGATGCCCTAGATCAAACTGATCCAGAAAAGGCAAGAGAAGCTTTACAAAATTCATTTATTTTAGTCAAAGATGATTATAGGCGTATTATAGAGTCGATAAATAAATCTCAAGGTTAACTGTTTATTAAATATATAATAACATATTTATTTGTTTAACAAGCCTGAAATAAGAAATTCTTTTATAAATACATCATCGAGATGATCATCAAAGTGTCTCTATAGTTAATATAAGCTTATGCAAAGGTTGAAGCCGTTATGTTGTCGTAATTCTAAATTACAGGTTATATTAAAGAGATTATCTTGACTGATATAAAATTTCTTATCATGGTAGTGATCACAAATAGATCACATGATATATTTTTTATTTTTAATTTTTTTTAATTATAAAAATAATTTTTTTCTTTAAATTAAACAAAAATAAAAAATTGTTTTTTGTTGGTTAAGATTTCCGAAAATAGAAATATTATTCAGTTGAAAGACAAAAAAACATAAATATTTCTATGAGCAAACAATTTGAACAGAAAAATAAAATTGGGGAAGTGACACACCATGGTAGCGGTTCTAAAGCGAAATCGGCAAAGCGGCTAAATAGCAGTTTTGATGACTTACTCCACACTGAAAATGGATGACCTTAAATAGGAGATAAAGCTTTTTCATCCCTATGTATTTAAGATGACTGGCTTGTCAAGCATTCTAATCATAAAAAAAAGATCGTATTTGATCAAGAATTTATACATAGACGCCGCTAAATAATTGAATACAAAATGGTACAAAGGCTTCTACCGGGCGCACATATATGCAGAAGGTCCTTCAATTCGTCTGCAATTATAAAGTCTTCTGCATTGACTCTCAAGGAAGCATTAGAAAACGTGATACCTAAGAAAAGAGATGCTGTGAAGAAATTGAAGGCCTGTTATGGCAGCACGTTTGTCGGACCGATTACCATTTCATCAGTTCTAGGTGGGA
The DNA here is from genome assembly GCA_001517045.1 of Pseudotsuga menziesii. Taxonomy (NCBI): domain Eukaryota; kingdom Viridiplantae; phylum Streptophyta; class Pinopsida; order Pinales; family Pinaceae; genus Pseudotsuga; species Pseudotsuga menziesii. Next base: position 3,823 of record LPNX010821711.1, on the reverse strand, counting down.
TGAGAGGTAATCAGTCAATGTTTTGGCAAGGAACATCATTAGATCCCGAACATGGCATTAAATTTCAAGGTTTAACGATTGAAGAATGTCAAAATAGATTACCTAATACAGGTATTGATGGCGATAATTTCCTGCCAGAATCAATGTTATGGCTGTTGATGACAGGTGGTGTGCCAACTTTCCAGCAAGCTGCTTCTTTCAGGAAAGAATTGGCTATTCGTGGAAGGAAATTGCCACATTATACAGAGAAAGTTTTGTCAAGTTTACCCAAAGATATGCACCCTATGACCCAACTTGCAATTGGTTTAGCATCAATGAACAAAGGATCCCTCTTTGCTACAAACTACCAAAAGGGCCTCATAGGAAAGATGGAATTTTGGAAAGATACTCTTGAAGATTCGCTAAATTTAATTGCTTCACTCCCGCTGCTGACTGGGAGAATTTATTCGAACATTACAAATGAGGGACACCCATTAGGTCAATATAGTGAGGAGGTGGATTGGTGTACAAACATATGTTCCCTGCTCGGCATGACAAATGGAACGAACTCTTCTAATACATGCAACCTTACTTCCCAGCAATCCCTGGACTTCATAAACTTGATGCGGTTATATACCGGTATACATGTAGACCATGAAGGTGGTAATGTTTCTGCTCACACCACCCACTTGGTTGGAAGTGCGTTGAGTGACCCGTATCTCAGCTATTCATCTGGAATAATGGGATTAGCGGGTCCTTTGCATGGGTTAGCAGCACAAGAAGTAGTAAGGTTTCTCATAGAGATGAACTCTAATATTTCCAGCATTGCACGAGAACAAGAAATCAAAGATTATCTTTGGAAAATTTTGAATTCAAACCGTGTGATCCCCGGTTATGGGCACGCAGTTTTGCGTAAACCGGATCCTCGATTTACAGCAATGCTTGAATTTGCGCAAAAGAGGCCTATTGAATTTGAGAACGACAAGAACGTTTTGTTGATGCAAAAATTGGCAGAAATAGCGCCTAAGGTTTTGTTGGAACACGGAAAGAGTAAGAATCCATTTCCCAATGTTGACTCTGCATCGGGGATTTTGTTTTATCATTATGGAATCAGGGAATTATTATTCTTTACCGTCATTTTTGGGTGTTCAAGGGCCATGGGACCCTTGACACAACTTGTTTGGGATCGCATTCTAGGTTTACCAATTGAAAGGCCCAAGAGTTTGAACTTGGAGGGTCTGGAAGCACTTACCAAAGCAAGCAATGTTAACAAGTTGTAACGCAGTTCCAATTTACAAGAATGCTTCGTTTGCTATTACAATATTGAAATATAAATAAAATTCCATACAGCATGTCTAATCATAGCTAATTTATACATATTCATCATGAAAACATATAGGGGAAAATATGGTCGGTTAACACACCTATCAAAAAATTATTCAGCAATTCCAATCTCGTTAGTAAAATATATTCTTATTTTTTTTTTTTTTCTCTGATTGTATTATTTCTGGAGTTTTGACTTATTTTTTTACCACATCGCGCTTTTCGTCCCCAATCTCTCTGATATATGATGCTGTCTATAGGTAGCCACTTCCCCGATGTCGGACCTCGGGCCGTTTACAAACTTTATTGAGATGACCTTATTTCTCCACATTCTAGTCATTCAACTTTTACCCTCATATGTTTACCTTCACTAATGTGAAAGCATGACCAAAGAAAGTGTATAAGGTATATAAATCTGCCATAATGTATGTATAACTTATTAGGACTTTCTCAAATAGTATTTTGGTATTTTCTACTGTTCTCTGATGATCGAGAGCAAACAGAATGTTTTTAGCCAAAAATCTAAAAAATAATAAAATCAAGGTATGCTTGCCTAAAAAGAAATTTGCTGCGCTGAGTACAGCGTCTATACAAACTAATGAAAGACCAAATCCAGATAAGGTTTTGAAGGACATCGCGAAATATGTCCATGAAACCCCATTAAAATCATCTTTGGCTCTAGATACAGCACGACTCTGTTTCCTTGATACTCTAGGCTGTGGCTTGGCGGCTTTGAAATTTAAGCAGGCTCAAAATATTATTAAACCAATTGTGCCAGGAACAATAGTTCCCAGTGGAACAAAAATATTGGGCACATCTTACGTTATGGATCCAGTGAAGGGAGCTTTTGCCATTGGTACTCTAATACGTTGGTTAGATTACAATGACTGCTGGTTAGCTGCCGAGTGGGGGCACCCATCAGATAACCTTGGGGGAATTTTAGCTGTCGCGGATCACTTGTCCAGATTAAACAAGGCTACCCACGGAAAGAATGGAAAACAGTTTCTTGTTAAAGACGTATTAGAGGCAATGATTAAAGCGCATGAAATCCAAGGTATTATAGCGCTCGAAAATTCTTTCAATAAAGTAGGTTTAGATCATGTGGTACTCGTGAAAGTAGCAACGGCTGGTGTTGTCTCGAAGATGCTGGGCCTGAGCCAGGAACAAACTATTGAAGCATTGTCACAAGCATTTGTAGACGGTCAATCACTGCGTACTTACCGTCATGCCCCAAATACTGGATCTAGAAAGTCGTGGGCGGCGGGAGATGCAGTTTCGAGGGCTGTAAACTTGGCTTATTTAGTCAAAAATGCTAATGTTGGCACGATACCTTCAGTATTAACAGCTAGAACCTGGGGATTTTATGACGTTTTATTTAAGGGTAAACCTTTTTCATTCCAACAAAGATCAAAATATGATTCCTACGTCATGGAAAACGTTCTGTTCAAGATATCATTTCCTGCCGAATTCCATGCGCAAACTGCTGTAGAAGCTGCTGTAAAAGCATATAGGATTCTTGCCAAACAAGGGAAAACTTTTAAAGATATTAAATCGATCAGAATTAGAACTCAAGAGGCGGCAATGAGGATTATAGATAAATCCGGTCCTCTGTATAATTATGCCGATAGGGATCATTGTATCCAGTACATGATCGCGGTTCCGCTGATTACTGGTAATCTCACAGCTACTGATTATTCGGATGAGGTCGCAAGAAATCCTGAGATCGATAACTTGAGATCGAAAATGTACTGTATCGAAGATACTCATCTCACTCAAAACTATCACGATCCTGATAAAAGGTCGATAGGAAACGCTCTTCTCATAGAGCTGAACGATGGGACGCAGTTGGATGAAATTTTTGTAGAGTACCCTGTTGGTCACAAATTTAGACGAGAGGAAGGAATACCATTACTAATGAATAAATTTCAAAGGCATCTGCGCGAACATTTTGTAGAGAGCCCTGATAAAGTCGACCTTATAATGAAGGTAAGTTCAAAAACAAACTTTTTGAATATGCAAATCGACAAATACATGGATTTGTTTACTGAGGGATGAATGGTTGGCTCTTTAAGAGCGAACGGCATGATACCTACTTCAATTTTTAAAGACAAAAGGCGCCGTTTCGATAAACAAGAAATCACTTTCAAAACATAATTAAACCAAATAACATGCGGTTTTCTAATTATGCTGGCTTAATTTTACTGGTATTTATCTACATAATAATAACTATTAAAAAATTAAATAATTGGCTCTATTTATTTTTCTTTCTTCAACTTGCAAGAGTTCGTCAATTCATGGCAAAATACAAAAATAGAAATGCGAATTCTGTGGATCGAACACAGGACCTCCAGATAACTTGACCGAAGTTTTTTCTTCAGTCTGGCGCTCTCCCAACTGAGCTAAATCCGCTCAATTTCTATGCTCTGTTGTATTACGGGCTCGAGTAATACCGGAGTGTCTTGACAATCCTAATATAAACAGTCTTAGGGAAGTAACCAGTTGTCAAAACAGTTTATCAGAT
>LPNX010821698.1:250697-262783 GCA_001517045.1 Pseudotsuga menziesii | reverse complement strand
GGGGGTGTTTTTGGTGTTTTTTTTCCAAAAATCATCATTTTTATGGGTAGAGTTCTCGTTCATAGTATATAGTTCTCGTTTCATAGTATAAGTGGTTTTTATTGTACGGCATAGGTTGCAGATCCAATTATAGAGTCCGAAGCAACATGAAAGGCACAGACAATAACAAAGAAGGGTAGAGGATTCAAAGAAAGAGGTGGTTGCAGCAGTTTACCCTGTAGAAGTGGACTCAGTGCCAGGGGAGGAAGAGGCAGTTCCAATGCGAGTTGGAGTTCCAAATCCAAATAAACGTACGGATCTAGAGCGAAATACTGATCCACTGACCCTGTAAGGAAAACTCTCGAAGGAAATCGATGATGTAGCAGACCCGTGTCATCCGTTTTCACCTGAAGCAAACCCAAATCTTGTGCTGCTCCATACCCAATGCATTGAACATCCAGGGCCTGCAAATCAGGGATGAACTAAAACAAATTTACCCAAAAATCCATAAATAGGGGCGAAATACCAAATTTTTAACCTATCTACCATAAATTTGGGCGAATCATCTTCATTTATCCTCCAAAACTGTAAATTTTTGGCGATTTCACCTCCATTACGGAAGAAATCGGGGCGAATGTCAGGATTTTCCCATCGACCGGGTGGCGAAATCAGGTTTTATGAATTTCCAGAGGTTAATCGCGCGGGCTATTTAGTGAAGGGCAATTATATATAAAATAATATATGGGCTAATTTATTAAATTTAAAAAAACCATTTTAATATTAAAAATTCGCCCAAAAAATTTTGGGCACCCCTTAATATTCGCCAATGGGCTATAATTCGCCCCTAAAATCATCCTTGGTCAAGAAGTTAGAACGATCTCACGAATTGTGGACACAAGCTGAAAAATAAAGTAGTTCATCTTTCCGCCATCCATTTGTTAACATTTGGAAACTTCACATATCTTTCTCCAACAGGAAAACTAAAATCTTTATTGCAAAAGGAAGTAGTTCTTCTTACAATAGGTCCTCCAGTCTTACTGGGAAAAATCCCTTTCATTATCTCTGTCTCCTACTTTTATACAAAATGCAAGAAATGGTTGGGCTGCCCAAAGGGACCTTTGGGCATCCCAACCCTTGGTCTTCCTAACGCTTCCCCTTTTCCCAAATCTTTTACAAATATTTTACAATATTACAATGACCGATTTCTCACTAAGAGGGCCCCACTTGACTCTCTAGGAACTTCTTCCAAGCTGCAGCTTCATTCGCGAGATCTTCAAAAGAATTGGGCTCCAAGAATTGGATATTAATCTCAAATTTTTCAGCCTTTTTCTTGATGGCCTCGACCCTAGTTGCATTTAGTCTCACCTGTTCTTCTAGGAGCTGCAAACAAATGGTTGTATGGCCTATTTCAATCTTCAGGGTTTGTTCATCAATGGCTTTGATTCCTTGTACTTTGGCCTCCTCTTCTTGATATCTTCTCTGCAACATTTCTATAAAGGAGTCATGATCTGGGAACTCGTGTAGCCTTTGCTCAGCTTCTACTTGACACCGGTTGTAGATGACTAAGGCTCTCCTGAAAAATTCGGTGCAAAGTCCCTTTGTTTTCTAGACGGTTTTCTTGAAGTCCTCTGTAGTAGTGATAGCGAACTCCATCAAGTCATAATCTCGCTGAAGGGTTTGTCTATTCTTGTCTGATAGTCCTGCTGGGACTTCCTCACCTTTCTCTACCCTTGCCATCCTGGTGGTCAATACTTCAAGGATATCTTGTGACCTATCAACAAAGTAAGAAGCAGTCTCCAGGATTTCTTCCAACCGGCTATCAACCTGGAGGATCTGGCATCTTTCTTCTTCTAGAGCAGTTTGCAGGTGTAGCACCTTAGCTTTCTGGGCCTGGATGTGTTCTTTGGTCGGCTGCAGATCAACCTGCTATTCCTTTGCCACTTCCAGATGCTCTTTTAGTTCTTTAACATATGCAGCATTGGACTCGTATATAACATTCTGTTGCTCTTCCAGGTCTTCTATCTTCTCCCTCATCTGTTCTCTTTCATTCTTCAAGTGCATAATTTCTTGTGTAGATTTCACTCTTTGTAGCCTCCATTTCTCTGAGCACATGATCATATTTCCTTTTAAGTTTATTGCCCTCTTCTCTTTCCTTTCTCAGGGTGTCCTTCAGCTGAGAGGAGGTTTTCTTGGTAGATTCTATTTCATTCACCATTCGATCTATGTTATCTTCCGAAGCATGTATGGCTGCCTTCCCAGCACTTATGGTAAACCTCGAATCTAGGTCTGTCCCTACCATCATAGCTTTATCTGATATCATCCTGCTAGTCATTCCTTCTACTTCTATTTTTTTCTCTGTTCTCCTCATAATTCTTTTGGTAGCCCTGTCATAATATACCGTGGTAAAATCAGGGACTTCCTCCCCCCTTTTCTGCATGAAGGGTACTAAATGAAGCGTAGAGGTTGAAAGAGTAATGGTGGCGGGCACTTGAAGGATCTGCACTTCAGGTTTTTCCTCTCCTTGGCTCTACCCCGCTTGTGTTTCAGAAGCTTGCTGTTCTGTTCCTTCTATCTTTTCAGTTTCTTGCCTCTGAAGCTCTTCGTTCAACTTTCTCTGGGTCTCTTCGGCTGCTTGCCTAGGAGCTCCTTCCTTTTCTCTGGCTGCTTCTTTTGCCAGTTCAGCTGCTTCTTTCGCCAGTTCAGCTGCTTCCTGGGCAGCTTTCCTCTTTTCTTCTTCTCCTCTTCGCATCCATTCTGCAGTCTCCTCTTCCAACCTCTGAGTCTCTTCTCTTATTGTTCTAGCTGCTTCTTCAACCCTAGCTTGTTCAGCCTTCTCTTGCTCAGATCCTTCTCCACCCTTGGTGGATTGCTTAGGTTTGAATCTCTTGCAGAGCTCTGTCATATTTGGAGCTATCCTGTAAACCGATTCATCGCTATCGAAATGATGGCTGTCCAGCCATTCATTTGTCAGGAAGAGCTGAGGCTCCGGAAAGTGGTAAGCTAAGGCCACATACCCAGGGATAAAGGCGGCATAACCCTGACCCTCGACATTACACATAAGCATTGAGTTGTGGTTGGTATTTGGTAGAATCCATCTCATCACCTCCGGGCATGGAAACAGCTCGGGCCTGGTGGCAACTTTCATAATGGCTGATTTTTCTATGTTTGCGTAAATGGGTGCTTCCTCAAGACCCGTATCTAGGACCTCCCTGCGGGAAATCATCCTGTATATATCTCCCCATTTGTATTCAGGCTCAACCCCCGTGACACATTGGGTGTCCTCATAGATGTACTCAGTTTTTGTTTCTACTTCTGTTGCTGGGACCTCCTACACTGCTGGGGCCTTCTTCTTCTGTCTCTTAGACATTGTAAATTCTTCCTGCAATGTAAACATCATGATATTAAGCAATTCAAATTTGTGAACATAGTGCAGCAGTTATTCTTTCTCAAGTGTGTCATGACTATAATGATATTCAGACCTAAGCCCTTCAGGCTGAAGGATTGAACCAGTCATGCAATATCTTGCAATGGACTATTATCCTATGTTAATGTGTAAACAAGAAATAGGCCAACACATGCACACACAATCTCACCATGCTTTGTCTATCAAAACTATCAGCACAAAATGGACTCAGTCTGCCACCACACTCTAATGAGCCAAGTCTTAATGTGGTGTAAAATCAAAATGGAAATATTCATTAAATGGCCTAGCATCAAAATCACATTATTCCCCAGTTCGCCATTTTTTACCAATGAAACGATATGCAATGCAAATGCATAAACTTTAAACGCAAGGTGCGACTATAAATCTCTGAACTCAGACATGGTTTTAGTAGGGATAAAAAATAGTAGAAGCCCATGCTGCTCGCGGACATGGAAGTTACATCGGTGCGACGATAAACCGTGGGAGTCCACAACAACTTTCCGCACAGGGATCTCTCACCAACACCACTATTTATGCTTCCCCCAGAACTTAAATGCTAACAGCGACACGACCCTAGGGTTTCAAGGTATCCTGACAATGACGAACTACGCGACGCGGGCGGAGGTTAGGGTTCGGAAAATGGGAAAACCCATTGGGGAAACTAACCAGATAAGTATTCACCATCAAATCTTCGGCAAAAACCCCTTCGAAATTACCGACTGATATCATCATCATAAGGAATCGAACCAGGTGCAGGAGGCATGACGGCTGCCTGCACCACACCTTTCTCTACTGCTCAGGGCGAGACTAAAACGGCCGCGACAAAATAAAACGCAGGTTCAAAAAAAAAAGGAAAAACTCCCCCCCCTTTTAACCGCCAACAGCCATCCAACCGGAAACCCTAAAAGAAGAAAAACGGGCACAAACCACCAGGGAGACGATTATGAATACTCTATCTGTGGGTGAAAAACTCCTCATGCGAGTGAAAAGGAACTACGGGGCCTAATCTTAGTAATACCCAAACCAAAACATAAATCCCTTAATCGAAGCCTTGAAAAACACGATGTTAGGTGGTCAAGATCCTACCTGGTAATCCAACAAATGAGTGAGCTGACGCCGGTTAGACTTCTCCTCCTGCCACTTGGACACTGATACACCAACAGCTAGATCCTCACACGTTCCTAAAATCGACAGCTCGACTTACCGCGACAGCGCTAAAAAAAATAATACAAAACCCCGTTTGTCGCCCTGTATATATTGAAAAACTGCCACGCGTGCGAGAAAAATCCATCGGGTGCGAACTGAAACTGTGTCAGGCGGCCAAAATTCCATTTCCTCTGCAACGGCGGACAACCCCCTAAACTCATTCACCCGCAACGGCTAAATATAACGTTTGAATCACCGTCGTCGGGCATCGGCGGACACATTGATCGGATGATCAAGAGTTTGAACCCCTCCGCAACGCCGAGCCCTCAGAGTAAGATGTCGTCCGCAAGAAGGAAGTAAGCAGTGGTCAATCGCTCCGCTATCCAACCGGGAGATAAACAAACGTTGGAGCGCTACGGAAAGTCCCTTTCCAGAAACAATCCGCAGCGTTGGGAGGGACAAGCAACAAACTGTCTGCAATGTCGGACGAAGAAGAATTCACACTCCTCCGATGAAGAACCAAAACCCGTCCGCAACGGTCGGAAGATTCCAAAACCACCCAAAATGGTCGGGACGAAAACGAAAGTCCAAGACTCGGAAACGGGCCGCAACGGCGGGGAGGAAGATCATTAAACCGCCCGCAACGGCGAAAGAAATGAAAGACTTAACTCCTGATTGAACCAGGCTTTGAAAGATTTGCAAGATGACGACGAACTTAATTGAAGATGGGATCCTTTTAAGCATTGAAAGAGAAAAACCACTCAATTTACAGCAACCAAAAGGCTAGAATACACTTCAAAATCCATAGGCCAAAAATCAATAGGCTGAACTCAAGAAAGAACCAACATAATTCAAAGTAAAGGAGGGTCCTAAATTTTTTTAGAATTTTGGGAAATTGTTGCAGGTGCAACAATTGGCGACTACCTGGTGAACCCCAGATCTCTGAATTAACTTTCTTTCTAAGCTTAAGACTGTATGAATAAGACTGAAATCTTTTAGCTGGCTGCATTCCTAAGCCAACCGGATGATGCATCAAATTACTTATAAGAAGCCCATTTTCTTGGGAAAAGGTAACATCAGTAGTGTTTCGGTCTGAATAACTCTCCTGAGGCTGAAAGAATGAGGTTCATTTTGCTTGCCCTTTGGTGGTTACAGTTTCGACACCACAGGATTGTGACAGATAGTGAACAGTATTACCCTTTTGTTCCTCATTCCCATGCCAATTAGCACTTTTGTGCCTTTAGAACTTATAGTTCATTTGATATGAGTCCTCCTGCAGGCCCTTCTTACTGAATTTTAATTCAGGATCCTCTATCCCATAGTGTCCTCTTGTGTGAATGATATATTTCATACTTCAATTCATGGACGGAGGGGATCTTGTGGCCATTTGGTGCTTTATGCTTTGAGATTAACGCTTTTCGAGCTTTGCTTTGATATGTCTTGCTTCTTTTGGGAGTAGTGACTCTTAAGAGCTTTTATCCCTTCTCTTAATTCATGGCATGGGATCATTTATATATATGATAAACTGTTTCACTCTGCTTCCTCTCTGTGTGTCTTTTACTGGGACTACCTTGGGGTATTTAAAGTGTGAAGTGGATGGAGCCCCCAAATAGTATTTCAGACCTTTTCACTTCTGAGTTATTTATAGGGATTAAGTAAGACTTCAAATGAACGCACCGCCAGTTAGGAATACAACTACTAGACGACATCCTATACTTTAAGCACAGTCTTTTTGCTCAGGATTTTAGTTAATACAGACCCCTGACATTTCCATTGCATCCAAAAGTTTGCCTCTTATTCAAAAACGAAAGAAAACTAGCAAAACCGTAAGAAAATAGCAGCATAACAAGCAATTAAAGAAAGAGAACATTAAAGCCTTGAAATCAGAAAATAGTATCAGCAACAAAACAATTTATTTATGTACAAAAGAAAACATCAAAACAAAAATTCGCCCATTCCTAAAAATTTCAAATCTAAAGGACTAGGAATGAGCTGGATTTCAGACCTGAATTGTCTAACCATGGTCCAGCAGTGCAGTTATTGAGATGGAACCCATATCTAAAATTCTGCAATCATTTCTTTCATCCTGAGGGAGTTGAAGGAGCCCAGGATGAATGTCCTTCATAGGACTGGCCCTTTTTGAGAAATGATGTTCTAGCTTAAGCTCAGTAAGATAGTTCCCCAAAACAGAATCAGCAGTTTTGTTTTCCTCCCTTAGCTCAGTGACATTGTTTTTCATAAAAGGCTCTCTAAGAATCTTAATCAGGTGTGGGCTGCCCTTCTGGGGTAGCCACAAATGAGACCAATCTGAGGCAAAGTATCCATTTAGTCTTGATGTCCAGTCTCGGTTCAAGATCATCCCATACCCATCAGGAATGTCTACTACGATGATGTTAATGTAGTGGCATATCTTTTTATTTGCAGACAATTGAATCATCACATTCTCCATTTCTCCTACTACTTTGACACTAGTTTTGTCAAGCTGCGTGACATCCCAAAAAGTAGGCTTTATCTGACCCTTGAGTTTTTTGCAAACTACCAGAGGCATAACATTCATGGAAGATCTCGAATCCACCAAACAATTATGCACCTTATGATTGAGGATTTCAAGGGTCACAAGGAAAGGTGGAGCACTGGTTTTCTTTGTCTTAATCAATTCAATCTTTTCTTCCACAGGTTGGTTCTTTGTGGGAAGCTCCTCTTCAAGTTTGCCAGTTCTTCCCTCCTCGTCATCTTCCAATGATTTGGCAGGTTTAATGCGTGGCTCTATTTCCTGTTTGCAAGTGGTGTCTTGAGGTATGTCATTTCTAGCCTTTACATTAGCCTGCCTCTTGCTTTTCCCCTGCAACTCTTGAACTTTTGAGAGTTTTGCGTTGTCATTGTTTGCTAAGTTCTTATCTTCTGTGGTTTTACATGTATGCTGAAATTTGAGAGCATTTTCTTCAGTGTTAAACAGTGAAACTCCATTCCATGAGAACATAGTATCATCCTCTGTCTTTTCTATGGTCTGTTTCTCTTTTACCTCCTTGCTACTGTCTCTAGTCAACTCTGGGTCCAACAACTTATTCATCACCCATGTCATTGAATGTATCCATTGAGGACATTTCTTCTCAGAGTGGGGTAGTTGGTGAAAGGTACATAAATCATCCCCTCCTACCTCTGTTATGTTAATTGATGCCAAATTGGGAGGGGGCACTTGCCATCGGTTGTCATCCTCTTTTCTGAGATAGGGAGGCTTATTGGTTTTTTGAATATCCCTTTCTTTTTCCAATTCTACAACTCAGTTGGACAGCTTCTGAAGCACCTTCATCATCTCATGATAATCATGTGGTTGGCCTTCTCTTGATTTGGACAGCAATGAGATTCTTTTTACAGTGGTATTTTCTTCAAGTAAGTCAGGATAATCCTCTATACTCTCACTTTCAGCCTCTACTCTCTCAGCCTCTTGATAAGTTTCTGCCAGCGTAGTCTTGACTTTCATCTTGGAAAACATGGCCAACTCAGGGCCTAGGGCTGAGGTATAACACTCAATTAGAACTTTTTCTGAAGGTCTGTCAATAGAAGAATTTTTTTTTAAGTACAACGAGAATCTCTGAGTGAAACTATGTACCTTTTCGTTCTTTTCTTTTCTTAACGAAACCAGACCTTTTATCAATGAGGCATGCGTCTGCTGAGCGGTATACTTCCTCCTGAAAATCCTTTCCAAAATGTCCCAATTAGGAATGGAGTTTGCAGGTAGTCCAAAGTACCAGGATGCTGCTGCTACTTTTAGAGTATGAGGAAAAAGTCTACACACCACATCTTCATACTCTCCAGCCCTTAGCCCCTCTAATGCTAGGTAAAAGATTTGAAGGTGATCATCTAGAGCAATGTTATCTGCAGGGTCAAACTTGGGCAAAAGCTTGTCAAAGGCTTGAGGTAGGTCATGCAAAGGAGGATTTAATTTTAGAGGTGACCTAGCTCTCCATGCTGGCAAAGGGTTAGGTTGGTTACCAGCCATGAGCCAAAAGTAAGCAAGTAACACTAGGAGAAACAAGGTTTCAAGGATAGAACTGGAAACTTCAAACCTGAGTTAGATTAAACTTTAAACATCTGCTGGTAGGGTAGTCTCGGGAAATCAAATTCCACGGCCAGCCTTTTACTGGCGGCCCTCCTTCTAGCGCCAAAAACTGTTGATGCCTGGAAATTCGCAGGTGACAACAGAAAGGGATTCTCCCCAATCAACGTTCCCAACTAGCCCGTTGACTGTTTGGAATAGGGAATCCGTCCAATTTACGGTCAGGCTACCGTAGGTCAAAGTAACAACAAGGGTTTACCGGTTTCGTCCCGGTCCACCAGAATTTGTATTTTGACTTAATGTATGCAATGCACATGCCTATCTTAAACGTGTAGGGTGATAAAAATGTAAGGAACGACACAATGTGCTGTGCAGGTTCTTACCTCTCGTCTTAGGTTCTCGAACATCCAAACCACATATGCAACTATGAAGTAAAACAACTAACTATCTAAACACCTAACTACCTATCCCCGGGGAGCTAGAAAATGATTATTAATGAGTAATGCATTATCTCCATGTATAATAAACCAAATTACAGATAGCTGATATTTACGTTTACAACACATGAACAAGAGAATATTCTAACAATCAGATAGCTAACTGTTATATGAGCCACAAGCATTACTCTGAGTGAACTTTCCACACAATGAATCAGAAACCATTTAACAAGACATAGGTCAAGAAGTTAGAATGATCTCACGAATTGTGGACACAAGCTGAAAAATAAAGTAGTTCATCTTTCCGCCATCCATTTGTTAGCATTTGGAAACTTCACATATCTTTCTCCAACAGGAAAACTAAAATCTTTATTGCAAAAGGAAGTAGTTCTTCTTACAATAGGTCCTCCAGTCTTACTGGGAAAAAGCCCTTTCATTATCTATGTCTCCTACTTTTATACAAAATGCAAGAAATGGTTGGGCTGCCCAAAGGGACCTTTGGGCATCCCAACCCTTGGTCTTCCTAACGCTTCCCCTTTTCCCAAAGCTTTTAAAAATATTTTACAATATTACAATGACCGATTTCTCACTAAGAGGGCCCCACTTGACTCTCTAGGAACTTCTTCCAAGCTGCAGCTTCATTGGCGAGATCTTCAAAAGAATTGGATATTAATCTCAAATTTTTCAGCCTTTTTCTTGATGGCCTCGACCCTGGTTGCATTTAGTCTCACCTGTTCTTCTAGGAGCTGCAAACAAACAGCTGTATGGCCTATTTCAATCTTCAGGGTTTGTTCATCAATGGCTTTGATGCCTTGTACTTTGGCCTCCTCCTCTTGTTGTCTTCTCTGCAACATTTCTATAAAGGAGTCATGATCTAGGAACTCGTGTAGCCTTTGCTCAGCTTCTACTTGACACCGGTTGTAGATGACTAAGGCTCTCCTGAAAAATTCGGTGCAAAGTCCCTTTGTTTTCTAGACAGTTTTCTTGAAGTCCTCTGTAGTAGTGATAGTGAACTCCATCAAGTCATAATCTCGCTGAAGGGTTTGTCTATTCTTGTCTGATAGTCCTGCTAGGACTTCCTCACCTTTCTCTACCCTTGCCATCCTGGTGGTCAATACTTCAAGGATATCTTGTGACCTATCAACAAAGTAAGAAGCAGTCTCTAGGATTTCTTCCAACCGGCTATCAACCTGGAGGATCTGGCATCTTTCTTCTTCTAGAGCAGTTTGCAGGTGCAGCACCTTAGCTTTCTAGGCCTGGATGTGTTCTTTGGTCGGCTGCAGATCAACCTACTGTTCCTTTTCCACTTCCAGCTGCTCTTTTAGTTCTTTAACATATGCAGCATTGGACTCGTATATAACATTATGTTGCTCTTCCAGGTCTTCTATCTTCTCCCTCATCTATTCTCTTTCATTCTTCAAGTCCAGAATTTCTTGCTGTGCTCTTTCCAGGGCTTCTTGTGTTGTTTCCTGTGCATGTGCTGCTACCTGGATGGCATAGATTTCACTCTCTGTAGCCTCCATTTCTCTGAGCACATGATCATATTTCCTTTTAAGTTTATTGCCCTCTTCTCTTTCCTTTCTCAGGGTGTCCTTCAGCTGAGAGGAGGTTTTCTTGGTAGATTCTATTTCATTCATTATTCGATCTATGTTATCTTCCGAAGCATGTATGGCTGCCTTCCCGGCACTTATGGTAAACCTCGAATCTACGTCTGTCCCTACCATCACAGCTTTATCTGATATCATCCTGCTAGTCATTCCTTCTACTTCTATCTTTTTCTCTGTTCTCCTCATAATTCTTTTGGTAGCCCTGTCATAATATACCGTGGTAAAATCAGGGACTTCCTCCCCCCTTTTCTGCACGAAGGGTACTAAATGAAGCGTAGAGGTTGAAGGAGTAATGGTGGCGAGCACTTGAAGGATCTGCACTTCAGGGTTTTCCTCTCCTTGGCTCTGCCCCGCTTGTGTTTCAGAAGCCTGCTGTTGTGTTCCTTCTATCTTTTCAGTTTCTTTCCTCTGAAGCTCTTCGTTCAACTTTCTCTGGGTCTCTTCGGCTGCTTTCCTAGCAGCTCCTTCCTTTTCTCTGGCTGCTTCTTTCGCCAGTTCAGCTGCTTCCTGGGCAGCTTTCCTCTTTTCTTCTTCTCCTCTTCGCATCCATTCTGCAGTCTCCTCTTCCAACCTCTGAGTCTCTTCTCTTATTGTTCTGGCTGCTTCTTCAGCCCTAGCTTGTTCAGCCTTCTCTTGCTCAGATCCTTCTCCACCCTTGGTGGATTGCTTAGGTTTGAATCTCTTGCGGAGCTCTGTCATATTTGGAGCCATCCTATAAACCGATTCATTGCTATCAAAATGATGCCTGTATTCGTAGGTCACCTTGTGTTTCTTGCAGTGTTCCGCTACTCTGCCATGAGTATAATTCCTTCGAAAAGTCATTTCGCCAAAGCAGAACTTCCCTAGTTCTTCTATGAACTCGGCCGCTTGTTTTACATTTGTGAATTTATAATTTCCCAGTTTAAATGGAAGGGGGGGATAGGCAGTCTTCTTGTACTGGAACAAGAAGTGGCCAACTCCATCAATGTATACTTGTCTGACTGCCTCCTTGTGGATTATATAATCTGTAGCATATTTGGGCAGCAAGAAAGGGGTCTTTGACCCTCCAAACATCCTGATATACATACCATTTTCAGTTAGAAAGTAATCTCCATATTCATCAATGACCTGCATAGTGTCTTCTGACATGCAATCACATTCTTTTTGGAAGATGAGTGTGTATAATGGCATGAGGAACTGCTCACGGACCTCTCTGTAGTGACTGTGATATAGATGAGCCCCTAGAGGTTTGTAGGCCGCATATACAGGCATTCTGTCTCTATCCCATACACACTGGAGGCCTGGGAAAGGCTGATGACAAAGTATGCAATCTATTAGGATCGAGCTCATATAAAAATCAGATCTCTTCCTGGCTTCTCCTTCCAAAGCTGCAGCCACACAAGAGGAGAGACTGCTTGATACTATACTTGCCCAGTTGAAGATCGTGCCTTCGATAG
>LPNX010821698.1:220268-248365 GCA_001517045.1 Pseudotsuga menziesii | reverse complement strand
CCCCTTCTCTCTCTCTCTCTCTCTCTCTCTCTCTCTCTCACACACACACACCTCAACACTCCCACTCCTCACATATACCCCCTTTTCTCTCTATTCGCCCTATTCCTCCCCAAACAACTAACCCCCCCACCCTGTCCCTCTCTCTTCCCCTAACCCTTACTAATATTTGTTATCATTCTATATACATAGATATCCAAATATTTTTAATGTTATCACAAGCTTGGTCTAATGTGCCTTGAATCTTTTTTATGGTATCATCACCATGCCAAATCTAATGCACCAAGTCACCAAGTCCAACACATCCCAAACATGTTCATTCTATATATCTAGCCATCTAATTCTTTATAATGTTATCATCACCAAACCATATAATGTAGTTGTAGTTTTACATATATCTCGTATGTATTTTGTTCACCATGGAATATTTTTTGGTGGGTTCATCAATTTGAATTTAAAAGAAACATATATTCATTTCGTAGCACTAGGGTTGACCTTCCACATGTGTTGGTGTGTCATTTATGTGCCTATGTGTCTACTTTGAAATAACCAAAGATGTATAATGGAGGGTGGCAAACCATGGCGAGTTGAGAATTTCATCCATTTTCTTAGTATGCCCGTGTTTTATCATTTATTACAATATGATACACCATAATTTTTTATGAAAATCTAGACCGAAATGGCATTTTTTTGCAGATTCTAAATATGCAATTAAAAAAATAAATTCTATTTTTTTTCTTGTGTCGTGACTCAACTAAAAGAAGACGCTATTAGCCTTTCGTCCATAACTTTTTACATTTCTCAAGCATTTAAAAAAAGTTGTATGTTGCACTACTAGGCACCGATCTCTACATGCTATAAGAAATTGTGCCATGACCATTGCATTAAGACCTTCAAAGGATGCACCCACACTTATGTACTATTTTTGAGGTTCGATCACTTAGATAATTAAAAAAAATTATAAATTATTAAATTTATTTTGGAAGAATAGTGTTGCACTAGTACTAGTAAGTTTTCTATATGTCTACCGTTTTTCATAGGTTGATTCGATGATTTAGGCATTCAAAGGTTGCACCCATAAAAGCATATACATTATAATTTGTCTTGAAAAAAAAGTGTGTATTAGAAAATATCAAACTTTAGATAGTTATGAGCATTATCGATAGATTCAATTTCCTACATTTCATCTATATTACTAGGAGCAAGATTCATTCTGTATGTATCTCAAATTATCCATGTAAGTTGGAGATGCTTGTCTTTTCAGTTTTCTATTGCATTTAATGTGTCAAAAGAGACCCTCATTACCTTGCACACACCTTCAACATAAATCTCAAAGGAAGCTAATCCTTGTTAGATCTTGGCTAGTGATGCTAGATATAAGGGTTGTTGTGCTCTCACACCAACTTGCTCCTTTTATTAATAAATAGTCATTAATGAATTTTTAATAACAATTCTAATAACTAACATAAGTCAATCTTAAATAGAGATATTAAGATGTAAAATTGATTTATGATTTTAATTTTTAAATTTTTAAATTTTTTGAAATTAATAAATAAATAAAAAAATTCATATATATTTTTAAAATAAAAAATTAATCATAAATCATCTTAAACCTCTATCTATTAAAACAACAAATTTCTTTTTGTTTTAATTTTTTTTTTTTAATATTTGGTAAGCAAGATCACCAAGATTATATCCGCACACCTCTAAAGCAACTAGCTACCGATACCACTTATTCTTCTTTGCCTTATGTACCAATAAGTTTGACGTTTTCAAATATCCTTTTGAAGTCGCACTCCATTAAAAATTGCAACATACGGTTGACTTAATACCCAAGGTATTTTTCCCAATATACCTTTGACTCGCAGATCTTTCCTAGAATTTGAGGAAAGACGGATACATGATTTTTTAAAGCAGACATGTCGAGTTGATCGATTAGACTCCTTACCGAATCTGGCTTGTGAGAGTAGAAGATTATGATTATGAAGCCATATGTAGCATAGTTTTAACATGCTTCTAATGCCAATGATTTCTGTAAATATTAAATATAGAATAGAATGATCCCGTTGTGAGAATTTAACCGGCCGATGTTTGTAAACCTGAGCTTAAGTTAAGCACAGGAAATAAACTAAATAGAATAGAGAGTAAGTTAAACATTATAGCTAGAGAATATTTTCCAATATGGAGCATTTCGCATATCCTATCTAAACTACAGCATAAACGAACAACAGAAGGATTATATATAATCCTACTCCCGTAAACATTTGTATGAAAGACAATAGAATATCATGGAATATGGCGTGATATTACTACTTCCGTATGTATTTGTATTAAAAACCCTACAATTTCAAGGAATATGTCCCGGGGAAATATGGTTTGTAAAAACAAAGTGCCAAAAAGTAGATTTTATAGAGTAGGCAAGTCTCATTCTGTGTCTGTTAAGAGAGGTAGCGTACGAATTTGTCTTGACAACTTCTCCTTACTTACCGAGTACACAACTTCAGCATTTCTTGCAACAGAATGTATTCTATTACAGATTTTCTCGTTATTTTACGTGATTCCTTTCCAAAGTGAATAATCTGCATTAAGCTGAAGCTACGCAAGATCCTGAGAGAATGAAGGCTGTAAATGTGTTTGTGTGTTGACGACGTGCCATCTTC
This sequence comes from Pseudotsuga menziesii, assembly GCA_001517045.1. Lineage (NCBI taxonomy): Eukaryota > Viridiplantae > Streptophyta > Pinopsida > Pinales > Pinaceae > Pseudotsuga > Pseudotsuga menziesii. The sequence continues at coordinate 245,708 of LPNX010821698.1, read as the reverse complement.
GCAGAGATTATCTGGGTTGGTGAAAATGTGATTGTGTTGTTTAAATCTTACAAAACAGTTGGAGCTCCTTCTAGAAGGCAGCAGAACCATCATGGTTGATTGGATAGAACCATCATGATCATAATCATGGATTTAGAATGATATAAGAACTTTAGCTTCTTGTATCTCTAATTCCCACAGCCGCAGGTCTCCAGAATCTTTGAGCTGAACCCGTTGCTGCAAGTCTCCTAGTGAATGCATGATTCAAGATTGTAAGGTTTGTTATTACACCAAAACTTGCTTGATGAACATTTGAAACTCAGCACAAGGTCCGATCACCACCAAATTCCCACAGGTGCATGCTGTTGTAAGGATACTCCAACACCCCCTTCAGGGTAGCTTGGGGAATTGAACCTGAGATCTCTCTGCTCAACACCTCCTGGGGCTTAGCTGGGAGAATTGAACATGAGACCTGGGGCTTAGTTGAGGAATTGAAACTGAGACCTCTGATACCATGTAAGATTTGCAGTTACACCAAAACCTACAAAGGTTGATGAACATTTGAAATCCAAGGCTGTATGCTGTTGTATCGATGCTCCAACAAAGATGAACAAAGAATTAGGGTTAGGGTTTATGCAGCGCCTCTGTCGTCACTGACTTGTAGAGCTAGAGTAGCCCCAACCTAACAAACATTAACCAATCAATACAATATTGCAAAGTTGGCTTTCCAGTATGTGAGTAGCTTTAACACCAAATCTTTTCTCTAGACTTCCACGACTCTTAAGAATCCATGGAATTATGAATTAGCAGTTAATTGATGAAGCATTGCCATTATTGCAACAAGCAAGGACGTGGGAACACACAGAGTTATCAAACTAAGAAGTGCAATCCCAACACTTGGGCGAGCGTGAATCAAAGTGTACTGCAACCATCCAATTGCCTGAATTACATTGGTATGATAGGACGGGTAAATTTTTTTCTCCCACTCCTTCCAATCTTCAGGAAGCTCGTAATTGTCTTCCTGCGATTTAAGCTCTGATATTCGTTTTCTGAGAAGTATCATATTAGCGTCTACAATGCTCCAATCACCTGCAACAACGTCCAAAATTACAATAATTTGTTTACATGAGACAATCAACAATTGCAGGTGCTAAGGGTTACAAACTTACAACTAATTAGAAAATACTAAAAACCAGATCTTTACCCGAATCTGCTTGTTGACGATCACCAGATTTTCCTCTGACAGGCCTTAATACTCTTTTCATTCTTTTCAGTGGTACTGTACACCTTGAAATGTCTCCAATCTGTATCTGTCCAGGAAATTTTGCAAGGAGAATTTGTTGCCTAACATTACAATAATCCCTGGATGCAGCCATTGCAGATATCAATTCCATCGTTCTAATAAAAACAAATTATATGTATACCTTACCTCACCTTCAGTACCAACTATATATGATTTCTGAGATCAGGAGCAAACAGCCAAAGCTCTTTCGAAATGCCTAAATCCAACAATCAGTTACCTGTTGCAATCCAGAATGTAATACTAATAGTTAAGATTGCGCGAAGCTTATATAAGTTCGTTGGGTTTAATTGTTTTGGAGAATATTTGGGTTCCATTGTATTTAGACAGCGACATTTCAAAGTATTTAGACAACGACAATTCGATTGTCTAAGATTAAGATAACTCAAGAAGATAATCTTTGTTGAGTACACGTCTCATGTTTCTTAATCGGGCGGTGTAAGCATGTGGGGATGACATCATCCATGACCTCATATGCTAGAAAAACAATAAATTTTCAATATCCCAAAACACAAAAGCACATGTGCATTTTACTCAACCATATTATATTAGACGAAAGCGCAAATAATAACTACTTCTGTTAGTGAGTTTTATTTGATAGGTCTTACACAAATTTTACTTAACCATATTAAATTTAGATCACAGAGGTGGACAAGTAATAGTCTCCTGGGAAATTAATTAACATTGTTGCTGAGTCTTATTAGATAAGCTTTACACATGTATCCAATTTTATGAACCATCCTTTGAAACATATATTTCTTATTATCTATGTATATTTCATAGTCTTCGAAAACAAAATCCATACATGACTTCTCTTTTATATATGTCTCCCATCAAAAATTCAAAATTCTAATTACCAGAAAAAGAGATCCTTCTATAACTCTCTGTATTTATATAATTGTGAATCATTTGAAAAGGGTTGTGTTTGTATTTGGTTTCTAGTTTATTGATAATTCTAATTACCAGAAAAAGAGATCCTTCTATAATTATCTGTATTTATATAAGTGCGAATGATTTGAAAAGGGTTGTGTTTTTATTTGGTTTTTAGTTTAAATCACTAGAATGTGATAATTTACATTTTGGTGAAGTTTCAATTTTTTATTATAAAATGGATTAAATTATTTAATATAATTTTAATAATTTATTTATGTAATTCTAATTCCAATCATTTTAACTGGATCTAAAAAAAATACTAAACAAAAGATCAAAAAAACATAAAGCTTATGAAATTTAAAACATAAATCCAAAATCTCCAATTCATTAATCTACTGCCAAATATTAATTATTTATAAAATAAAAATAATTGTATGAATAAGGTGTCTAAGACATAGTTTCTCATTTAATTAATTTAAAGTATAGTAACATAATTCAGTAGTATTGGCATTTAATTAATCTACTGCCAAATATTAATTATTTATAAAATAAAAATAATTGTATGAATAAGGTTTCTAAGACATAGTTTCTCATTTAATTAATTTAAAGTATAGTAACATAATTCAGTAGTATTGGCATTTTATGTATGGAAATTTAGGACAATTCAAAATAGTTAAAAATTGATACTAATTTTTACTAGGTAAAAATTGAAAACATATTTTAAAAACCAATTTTAAATTATTTAAACATTATAAAATAATTACTATTTAATATCATATTGCTTAATTCACTTAGATATTAATTGCTTGGAGAAGGCCTTCGAGAGTTCACTATGAGGGGGACCAAAATGTTGTTGAGAAAAATGACCTAATATGGAGGGAGATGTTGTAATGTTCCTACATATCAAAAAAATTGAATTATGTGCAAAAAAAAGTGGGTCAGAAAAAAAAACAAGTGGGTTAGAAAAAATAAAATTGAATTATCCACAAAAAATGTTGGCCTTGCACATGGGCCTCCTAAACAACCTATGGTTTTATTGTACATGGTTTAGGAGGGCCTTAAAAAAAAGATGTGTCTTTTGGTTTGAATCAAATTAATGGTTATATATAGTACACACACCAAAGCTTATAGCTCCTTAGTGTAATACATAAGAAAAGGTTTGCATCTCGATAGATTTGATCCCTCTTGACTTTGATAAAGCCTAAGATTTGGATCTAGACTGATTATTTATAAAATAAAAGTAAAAATAATTATATGGATAAAGGGTTAATGATATACTTATTATTACTTGGTGACTTTTCATTTAATTAATTTAAAGTAAGCACATTGATATGATGTCAAGTTGTCAACCCAACATTGATGTACACATGGAAGGAAGTTGTTGGTAGCACATAGCCTCCGCACATGAAGGGCAAAAGGGCACTCTAAGCGCGCTCTTAGCCCAAGTGAGTGCAATCATGACGACCTCGGGGAAAATTGTGGTGCAGCTTGGGCTTGGCCTTAGCCCTTTGACAAAGCGTCCTTGTACGGTGTATGAATCAGTCTTTTCACCCATTTTGCAGAGCTGCGGTCACATACAAATTAATAGCAATATGCCAGCTAGTCACGTAAATTGAATACGTTAGTTAAAACTTAACCTACCAAACAATTGTGCTAAATGTTTAATACATCGCTGCGAAGAAGAAAGTGGAGGTCGTAATGTTTCCAAGGTTTAACGCATCTGCATCTTGATTTCCGATTATCTTAATACATTGCAATGAAGAAGAAAATGGAGGTCGTAGTGTTGCCAGGGTTTAATGCATTTGCATCATGATTTCCAATTATCTTAGGTATATGGACTGTATTCATTATCCATTCTCCAATGCCTTACATAAAAATTATATTTTGAAAGATTTGGAATTTGGCATTGTAAGTGGTTTTTCTTTGGTGATAAAAGGCAACACACAGGAAGAGGAAAAAAACTATATATTTTATCTTGAACAAAGATTTGGAATTTGGCATTGTAGGTGGTTTTTTTGGTGATAAAAGGAAGCGCACACTAAGGCCTGAAAAAAACTATATATTTTATCCCGAACATGGATTTGCATTGTTGTAATTTTATTTTATTTGTTTATTTAATTTATTTATGTGTTGTATTTATGTATATCCCACCTACCAGCATATTATGTGTTGTAGTTGCCAATTTCAAATTTTCTCTAAATTTATGTGGTGTAACTGCCTTGCTTAGCTCTGAAGATTTTGGTTTTTTGTGTTTACGAAAAAAATTTATGACTAAAGAGTAATGAGGGAAGTCCTCTACTCCTAATTTGTACGTGTTTTGAAATGGAGGTGCTTGCAGGTGCATCTGCTCTCTTATTTCATGTGGGTCATGAGTAGGCCGATGCTCTCAAAATATTATATATATTAAATATTTTTAATGATTCCTTTCCATTTCCATAATTTTTATTAATAAAAAAAATCAAAACCATTTTTTCTAAGAATTAGAGCAAAAGCAAGCACCATTGCCTCTGCTGGGAGAAACCATACAATCATGAGTTGTGAGCAAACCAAATATACATGTTTAGTTTCCTATTAATGTTCTGAAAATGCTTAAGAACAAAATTACTAATATTCCTGAATAAGTATGTGTCTCAATGGGAAAAACACCAATAGTTCTGGGGAAGGACAACTTTAAAAAGAGGCATTATACTTATGCTTTGTCTATTGAAATTATTAATGTGGTTAGTTTGTTGTGAAAGCTGAAATCTAAGCTATCTAAGCTGTCAAAAGTTAATTTATTTAGTTTTTTTTAATTTACAAAGAATTATAATTGGGTTTTTCACTAATATATGTATGTGCTGTTGTATTCAAGTTTGTGCTGTTGTATTTAAGTTTGGTTTCATATTTTTGGATTAAAATTTTATGCTATTACTCAGGATTGCAAATATAATAGAGTGTTTTGCTAGTTACTGTTGCTTGGAAATTAAATTTGGGTATTGTAATAATGTTAATCTTAGTAGTTTGATCTCTGTTTTTTTTTCTTTTGAAATAATTTTTTTCTTGTTTTTATAAATGTGTGTAGGAATTATTGGAAGTTGATGCAATGGACAAAGTTCCATACGAGGGAAAATGTTCATGTTCATTTTCACCATTTCAATCCCGACATTTTGAATCAATTACTAAAAGCTTCGATCATTGTATCGGTTCCTCATCTGAAACTTCAATCAATTATCAAGGATTTCAGCGTCCAGAAATCAATTTGAATAATGCATATGATGTTGATTTGGAGGAACCTTATAGTGCATATAACCAAGCAATTACTCCTGATCTTGGAATTAATAGTTGTACCCAACATGATTCTGATATAGAGGAAATCATTCCATTAACTCAAACAAAAAAACGCTGTGCAAACATTGATTTTGAAGTTTGAATATGTTTATGTGAATTTAAATCGTGGAAACCTTGGTAAGAAGCATTGGGATAAAGTGGCAAATGATGTTGATCTTGAATGCAGAACATCTTTCACAGGAATTCAATGTAAATACAAGTGGAATAGATTGAAGAAGACTTTCAAGAAACAGAAACATATGGAAAACAACACAGGGGGGACGCCATCAACATGGAATTTTAATAATGATATGGATCGCATTATAGGAAAAACTCCCAAGGTGAATGGCTTGATGCAAGGTTATAATGGAAAATAATGGGTTAATTTAAACAGTTGCACAACAGAGAAAGAAACTGAGGAAATGGGTAAATTACATGAAGAAGACTCATCTATGTACATGGAAGATATTGACGAAGAAAATGCACAAAAAGAAACTCTTCTAAACAAAAAGGGAATTGAATGCAAACGCATAAAAAGAAAAAGAACTTCCAATGAAGGCTTGGGAGAGAGAATGGAGAAAAGTCTAATGCATTTCACTGAAACAATGAAAGATATTGAGCAAAGAAGATTACAACTTGAGCATGCAAAAATGGAGCAAGAAAGCAAACGAATGGACAAAATATTGGATGTATAGCTCCAAACTGCAAAACTTTTTGCTCATGTAAATAACATTTTCTCTTTTGAAGCAATAACATGGATGTAGTTTTTACATAACATGATCCATACTCAACAAAATGATATATGTTACATAAAAAGTAGTTCACTACCCCATACTAAAATTATGTTGTCTTTCCCATTCATGAAATAAAATATCTCTTTGTGCCCGACCTTGATCTCTCTCCATGGCTTGACTCCGTAGTTGCATCGTAGAATTGGGATGTGGATCTACCTGGTTTTCTGGCTCATCTTCATGATTCATTTGTAACAAATTATGGAGCACACAACATGCCACTACAATCTTTGGCACTTTCTCCAACTCTACACCTACATCTCGAAGAAATCTCCATCTCCCCTTAAGTATACCAAATGCATTCTCAATCTTCACACGACCTCTAGATAAATATTTGTCAAAAAGAGTGTGTAACGATGAACCATTGTTATTAAATGGCTTCAATAAGTAGGGAGAGATAGGATAAGCAGAATCACCAATTAATTGAGGATAGACAATGCTCCCATCAATTTGAAATGTTGGAGTTGCTAACACCTCTCTCTTTTGCATTCTTTTTTTTATTGCAAAACAATTCCAATGATCAGCATCAAGAGCACCACCGGGAGCATTGACAGATACATCCCAAAATATTTTTTGTGGGTCACATATTCCTTGCAGCAAAACACTATAGAAATGATGTCTATTTGTATAGTTCATAGGGGTATAGCGCTCTCCTGGACGGTAAGAGATATTAATATGTGTGGCATCAATTGCACCACAGATTGTGGGAAGCAATGTTAAAGAATGAAAGTTGCTCAAAATATTTTGCAGCCTACTACCACATGGAATGCTGATATACTCATTTTGCAAGTTTTGAAGGATAATATCCACAATGACCATAGTGTATTTTCTTACTGTCGATTCTCCTACACAATACAATTCTACTATTATGTATGTAGAAGTTCCATGGGCGAGACGATGCAAAACTAGACTCAATGCTTTTCTAGATTATATTGGCTATCGAACAAATTGTATTGTGTTTGTGCTGGGCATATATGGTTCTATTTTTGATAGCAACATATGGAAAAGAGTAAAAGACATCCTATAGTGGCGATGATACAATATATCACGAAAATGTGGTTGTGCTTCCCATACTTTTTGCTGAATTAAATTCCAAAATATATTTTTCCTTGGAAATTTCCACCACTCTTTGCAGGTTTGCATATTGGATAGTGATTCAATCTCTTCATGTGTATAAAGATGCCCACAATAACATTGGATAGATCAGATATATTTGACTAAGAAGAATTTGTAAGAACTTCTCTTAATAAATCAGTCCAAAATAGAATGAACTTTGAATCCATACTAAATGACAGTATGATTTTCTGTAAAAACAAACAAAAAAAAAAGTTTAATACAAATGAAAGTATGATTTTCTGTTAGAATGAACTTTGAATCCAAACTAGATGACAATATGATTTTCTGCAAAAACAAAACCTTTTATGAGTTCACTTTTGTCGCTGGTAGATATTCAGAATACTTTACTAACTCTCTGTTACTTGAGATCCAAATAATCTAGGGTATACTACAGAGAATTTAAAAGACTCTTATGATTTAAAATTTCTGTTAATAACTGAAAATATTTCGGAGTCAATTGAAAATTCCAAGTTTTATTTAATCGAGAGTCTTTTAGAGCATTTTTAAAACTCTGCCTATTAGAAAGTTAAAGTTCATTTCGAGGTGAGTTCCAAAGTGGTATACAAACTCTGTAGCTGAGAATTGAATTACCTTTGAAGCACGAAATCTTAGCATTTAAGAAACATATACCTTCACAAAATTTATTTAACTAAGGACCAAATATTCACCATATTTTCTGCTTCATAGCCAAGTATCATATCATTTCCAAAGTCCATTTAAAAACACGGTGTACCTTAGATAAAAATCACTAGCACTGCAGGGGAATTACTACCAGTCACAGAGGAATGCTCAAAGCCATATTTTGTCATAAATTAATCATTTTTATGGGTAATATGAACTCCACTATCCATCATATCTGATAATTAAATGCTTGTGTTCATAATACAAAAATGCATTCGGCTGAGTTTCATTGGCAAATACAAAAATGCATTTTCCTGAGTTGTATTGGCAAAGGGAATCACAGGTTGCTAGTTGGTTTTAAGTTTGTCGTAAGTTAATGGAGCTTTCTATACAATCCAGCTATCCCCTATGGAAAATACAGAATTTCTACTGTTATTATTGCATTGTTGTTGCTGGTGCTGACTTTATTGCTGAATTTTTTCTGTTGTTTACAACTGTTAGCATCCTATCAACTTCAGAATATAGATATTAGTTTCCAAGTTACAGATTTTATGCTATGAATATCTTACAGTTTTTAAAAATAAAAACAGATTTCCAAGTTTCATAAAAATGGTATCAGATATACTTTCTTGGCCTTAAGGGTGGGCATCGGCAATGGATTCATTCTCAGCATCATGGGAAGATAAGGAGGTTGCTGGCAAATCCATTAAAATTTTTTATTGCTGAATGCATTCACACTTACCAGAGAATTGAAAATCACAGCCTACCAACGAATTGACAAGCAAATCCTCTCATTTGACTGTATTTTTCGCAACCATTAGCGAAGAGGGAGATTAACGAAAATATGAATTCAGATGATTGTAATTTTGGCAACCATCAATGAAGACTCTTAGCGGAGAGTGACATGGACGGACTTTATTTAAAAAAGAAGGAAATCTGAATTTGAATGAATTAGCCGCATCATGAAAATTGAACTGAGTTGGATGAAAATCTAAATTTGGATAGGTTACCGGGATTATGAATTAGCGGCAGTTTTTAAAACTCTGAAAACTTTGATAAGACAAGTACTGGATAATGGATAATTAATTATTAATCACAGATTAACATAGCTCGGGTAAATTTACCCACCCATGTGCGCCAAAGAGACATCTGGACGTGAATGTCGGCGTGAATGAAGCCATTGGTAGCTCAACGTGAGGGCCCCCTTCACCTCATGTGCGGAGGCTAACAGACGACGGTGCCATAATCTTTCCAGTCACGTTTGGGTTGACTTTTTCAATTCACGTTTTATTTTGACGTTTTCAATGTATAAAAAACTTTTTTACACACGTTCTAAGTTGAATTTGAATTTGTATAGCCGACTTTTCACCGTCAACGTTTTAGTTGAATTTTGACATCTTACAATCCATCTATGATACACTCGCGAGTCGCGGCAATAGACCTTTATACAATATAGCGAAGAGATTCAAAATGTTCTTTTTAAAGTAATTTTATATTTATTTAAATTTAAAAATAATAATATTTTTTTATATATAAAATGAAATTTAAATAATTTTATATTAATATTATTTTTATTTTATTTTGTAGTAAAAGATAAATAATTCAAGTAAACCAATGTAATAAAATAATATATGTACGAATTTTAGGAAAAAATTAAATTATTTTAAAAACTCCTCCCAACATGTAACAGGTAAAACGCTATGTTGGAGCCAAAGGCTGGAGCAGGTTATGAAAACCTATAAAGCCCAAAAGCCATCAGGAACAAATCATCTCCTCCACTACTACCTCTAGCACCAACGGTACCTTTTTTAGAATGACTCAGCAAAAGATCCATACCTAGTAAAACCATTCGTTAGCTATCAAAAACCTACCTAGTTAAACTAATTAAACCAAAAAATACCATCAACTCATTTTAAGGTAAGGGGTCAGTCCTATGATATGGAGTCTACCTATCAATTTATTAATCAACCATTTTACCAACATTTATTTTATTATTTTTTGTTTAGTCATTACTTAATTTAGAATAGTTTTTATTTATGTTTTTTACTATTTATCATAATCAAATTTTATTAATTTTTCAAATATAAATGGTTTTTGATTTAGCATTTTTTTCAATCTTAATCTATGGAAATTGTTTTTTCCAATTAATTTGATTTTTACATTTTTAAGGGTTTTAATTTTCAATTAGTTTGTTTTCCTCAATAATATCTTTAATGTTTACCTTTGCCCAAATTTTATATATATATAGTTTCGTATTTGTAAATATAATCAAATTTTATGTTCTTTTAAATATGACTTGGCTTTTTATTTAATATTTTTAATTAAATTTAAATTTATAATTTTTTTTAATTAGTTAAAATGATTTTTAATTATCTTTTTTGACTATTTTAATTTTCAACAAATTTGTATTTATCAATAATAATATAAAGATTAATGTTACTTTTACTAAAAAAAATGAGTCATTTTGAATATATATTTACTTTATTTTTACATACTTACACATATTTGTAGATACTATACATAGGTGTAATTTATTTTTTAATATTTTAAGTAAATTTTTTTTTTTTTTACAATAACATTGGGAAGATTTGGTATTAAAAACAGTGGCAAGCCACTGGGTTCATTACATCAAAAGAGAGAGCTTCTGTCACTCAGTAATTCAATAACCGTGCAAACATGCAACAAACTTAAATGCTACTTGAAGGTAGCTATTTCAGCGATCCTGTTCGGCTTCGTGTCATTACATCTGTCCGATGTTGGATAGGTTTTTTTTTTTTTTGATACGGTCTGCCATTCGCTGCTTTGGCCTTGATCATGGTTTTCCGTCTGACCTTGTGTTTCTTCGTTATCGATAATATCTGCCCAGCTTGAGACTCGCTTGGATGGCTTTGGCGACATGGGCGGAGGTATTTCTACTGGATCTGTCCCCTGAGCAAATTCTTTGGGGGCGGATTCGGCTTCCTTTTCTGGGATTGATGCCAGGGTCTTCCCTTCAGCTTGCTTCTTCGGAGGAGCTTCTTTCCACCAAGTGGGCCTTTGGCTTCGGGGCAATCTTCTTTTTCCGGATGATTTCTCGCAGTTACGGGCTATATGCCCTGTTTCAAAGCAGACCCTACATCTGAAGCAGAGATTCTCGTAGTCGATCTTCTGGGTCCAAGAGTAGCCCTTGCCGAGGAGATTGATTTCTGCTGGGAATCCATTATGGAATTCCATTTCTACACAGATCCTTGCAAACGTGGTTCGGTCTATACTCTCATCTGGACTATTGCAGAGAAATTTCCCGAGACCGTTTCCAATAGACTGAAGAGATTTATCCTCCCAGAAATGCAGGGGAAGAGAAGGGAGCCTCACCCAGACCGGAGCGGAGGAGATGGAGGCCGTGGTTGGGTCAAAGTCAGGGGTCCATGGCTTCATGGACAGCCCTTCTCTACCCCAGAACCACGGCCCGGAGCTAGAAACCTTGAATCTATCTTCATTAGATTCAAAAATAGCCACGAAGAAACCCTTGGCAGAAGGGCAAGCAACAACCTCACCAACAATCAGAGGGGACCAAGCAGAAGAGATCCAGGTTCAGAGGTCTGCCAGGCTAGGCCAGAAGCCATTGAATCTGCAAACCAAGGAATTCTTGCTTAACTCCGAAGCAAACTCCAGGGCTTCTTTCGGCATCTGGATGGAGATCGCTGGGGCTTCCGGAATCGCAACAGGCTGAACAGAGGACTCCCCCCGTCGAGAGGCCACTTCTTTGAAAGAAGGGCAGTCCCGCCGTTGAGAGGCCACGTCCTTGACAGAAAGGTTTCCAAGGGAGGAAATCGGAGCTGGAGGAGGAGGGCCGGCGCTGATCGGGACAACCACGGAGTTCATGGCAGCTGCAACTACAGGTGCAGGGCGATCTGGAGAAGCCGGCGAAGGAGAGGCGCCAGATCCGCAGGCAAACGTGGCCACCATTGCAGTCTCTACGCTGGGAAGGGCCCGAACAGGAGGAGCTTCGAACTGGAGGCCGCAAGAGAAGCTGGAGGGATGGCAGGCGGTCGAAGCCCTCAACGAAGACGAACCCTAGCTCTGCAGAGGCGCCCGGTCGATCGTTCCCTGGAAAATATACCTTCTTTACAGTGGCATCTCATATTTTAAGTAATTATTATGAGCAATTTTTTTATTAATATTTTATTTATTTATAATTTATTATTAATAATTATTTTATATTTATAATCGTTTTTATGTTTAAATTTTTTTTCACAAGAAAAAATACAATTTATTATTCCTTAAATTTAAAGTTACAAAATACATACCAACATCATCCTTCAAGATCAAATACTTAATAATTATTGCCTTGACATGAACAAAACTATGAAGCTTATATTCTCCTCCATCACCCTATTAAGACTTTAAAAAAAGAAAAAAATAATAATCGTTTTTATGTTTAAGTTTTTTTTCAAAAAAAAAAACAATTTGGACATGAACAAAACTATGAAGCTTATATTCTCCTCCATCATCCTATTAAGACTTTAAAAAAAGAAAAAAATAATAATCGTTTTTATGTTTGAGTTTTTTTTTTTTTTAAATACAATTTGTTATTCCTTAAAATTAAAGTTACAAAATACTCATCCTTCACGATCAAATACTTAATAATTATTGCCTTGACATGAACAAAACTATGAAGCTTATATTCTCCTCCATCACCCTATTAAGACTTTAAAAAAACAAGACATTATACATCTTTCAAAAGACATTATACACATGCATCTATCATATTCCCATCAACCCACTGAGAAAATAGAATAGAATGGTTCACCGGTGAAGAATCCAATCACCTCCTTTGACAAAACATCTACCTCTTTATTAAAGACCGGGTAAATATGGCTGAAAAAGGATATAATCAAATTGAGATATTAAAAGTTTTGAGATTGTTTTCATGTATTGAGATAATAGGTTTTTTAATTATAATATTTATTAAGATTTTAGACAAATGATAATGTTTATTAAGATTTTAGATCACTTAAATTAAATTGTGTAAGTGTTAAAAGTTTTATATTATTTTGTTATATATGTGAATCTTTTGTTTTAAGATTTATAAATCAAAATTAAATTAAATTAAATTTTTAATTTATATATTTTATTTTTTTAATTTTTAATTTTATTATTTAAAAAATTGTATTTTAAAGTACTTTTTAATAATTGTAATGTGAATAACTTTGATGAGCATTTGATAAATAAATAAACAATACAAATGGAGTGGATAGACTATGGAGGAAGCTAAGTTATTGTTTACCAATACAATCTTAATTGTTTTGATAAAAGATTAAATGTCACATCTCCTCTCCTCTCGTCTAGAGAGGACACGAAGAACTGCTATCCAAGAGGGCATCTAGCCCCATGAACATAATAAAAAATGCATTGAAAGTAAAAACATATGCAAATGTATAATGTATGAAAATACAACGGAAGTAAATTTCAATCAATACATTCATAATAAAAACAAATGCATTGTAGAGTTAATACAAGAGAGCACTTATGTTGAAATTGAGTTGCCCCAAGCAACTAGCTTTGTCGTTGCAACGTTCCACCCAACCATAGGCCATTTTTGCTCATCAATCTCTCAGCGCAATTTCCACCCCCAAGCTGGGCATGATTTCCACAAGGAAAAAGGGAACAATAGGCTCACACATAGCCAAATACACACCAAGGTTCAGCCATGCCAATCCACGGTTGGGTTTATCAGGCTGCTAAGGCAGTGGAAAGAAAGAATTGTTAAGCTAGTGAGCTCGACCACAGAGCTATGGACACCTCTACAAGATCTATTTTGCTTGGCCTCCACAATACCTACACACCCGACACAAGGAAGTATTCCCTTCACTACTACACAGTCCTTCGAGCCATACCTTTGCTTCCAGTGTTATCCAAGGTGTGCATAGAAGACCAGCCAACCCCTTTTGATCTTTTTGTGAGGTTCCTCTCTTCACTAGGTTTATCAAGACAATTCTAGTCCTCTTCCACTCCTGAGTCTTACTCACAGTTTAGACCAAAATAGGGATGCACATAACAGCAAAACACAAGTGTTGGGCATGAAGGAAAACGTTTTGGCAACCAAAAATGAAATGGTAGATGGGGAAAAACCCTGGGAGAGAAATTCGATTTCAGAAAATGTTTATGGATTTCAGAGGGGCAGAAACGACCTCTATAAACCCCCAAATTGTGAATCTCTCTTCCCATCCACTGTGCAACACAAAAACGGGTTTCCAACCATGGAAAACTGAAGGAAATGTAGAAAAACATGAAGCAAAACACCCAGCTAGATCCAACTACGTGAGGAAGTGAAACACATGGGTGAGGAATGGAATGGGCACACATTTTTGGGTGTTTTCTTGCCCCGTGAGAAAAAATACGATTTCCCAAAATTCATGGCTTTCCCCATTACGAAATTGACTGCCATACCTCTCTGTTCCCAATGCATTAACTGCCTCAACCAACTTCTGTAAGAATTAAATGATTGGGTGTATAAGACAAAATGGGTAGTTGAGAGTTTATGGGCCCTCTAATTGACATTTGGATTAACACTATTGGCTCAAGGGTTTGAATAGTTTCCCTCCCTATTCCTTGTGAAATCATGTCCCCATCTCTTAGTTGCATTGCATAGCTAGTTGTGGGTATTTTATTAAATTGCATATTTATATGATGTCTCAATTTATATTGTGCCTAGCTAGCATGAGAACCATATCTATCGATTTTAATTATGGATACATAAAATGCTAAATCGATGGCGGGGCCTTGGCCTTGATCTCCTCACCATGATTTAAGAATGATATTTACATCATGTACAATTTTTATGCAATGGGGTCAAAATCGGGATATTACATGAAAGATTCAGCAAAATAGTACAAAAATTCCTTAAAGCAGTTTTAGAGGATCTGCATTAGTATATAGATTAATTATAGTTATCCAAATGAAAATAAACTTGAGGAAAAAAAAGAGCTCCCTAAGGTGCTATAAATTCTTACAAATTGTCCTAGGGTACCCTACAAAAGAAATCGTAGAAGAACAAAACTAGGAGCTAATGCCGTTGTACATTACATGAAAATCATGAGTGTCTTCTTCGTCTTCTTCAGTAGTGTTCTCAACATCACCATCTTCACTATCGACCTTTGTATCCTAAGTATCTCCCACAGTCTCCTCAACATCCACATCATGAGTGTCTCAAGTTCCTTTAGTTGTATCTTCGCTACCTAAACTATGTGTATTTTGTTTAAGATTTGCTTGACATGAACAAAATTATCAAGCTTATCTTCTCCTCCATCACCCTACTATCAAACCCAAACCTTCCAACATACCTACTTAAGACTTAAAAAAAAATCAACATCATTGTCATAATCATCTAATACATCTTTCAAAAGACGGTATAAACACATGTATCTATCATACTCCCATCAACCCATTCAGAAAATGGAATAGAATGTAACCACTGAAGACTTCAATCACCTCCTTTGACAAAACATTTACCTCTTTATTAAAGATCCGATAGATATGGCTAAAAAGGACAGAATCAAATTCTAATATTAACAGTTTTGAGAGTGTTTTCATATATTTAGATAATAGGTTTTTTAATTATAATATTTTATTATAAAGTTAAACTCTTTATTAAAGATCCGATAGATATGGCTAAAAAGGACAGAATCAAATTCTAATATTAACAGTTTTGAGAGTGTTTTCATATATTTAGATAATAGGTTTTTTAATTATAATATTTTATTAAAAAGTTAAACGAGTTATATTAAATTTTGTAAGTGTTAAAAGTCTTGCATTATTTTGTTATATATGTTAAACTTTTGTTTTAAGATGCATTTTTCATTAAATTTAAATTAAATTGAAATTTTCATTTTTAATTTATATATTTTTATTGTTTTCATTTTAAAATTTATTATTTAAAAAAATTGTATTTTTAAGCACCTTTTAATGATTGTACCGTGAATAACTTATGAGAATTTGATAAATAAATAAACAATAAAAATGGAGTGTTTACACTATAGAGGAAGCTAAGTTATTGTTTACGAAAACAATTAACATTGTATTGATAAAGGATGAAAGATCCGTACAAAAATTCCTCACAGTAGTTTTAGAGGATCTACAATACTATATAGATTAATTATAGTCATCTAAATGAAAATAAACTTGAGGCCAAAAAAGAGCTCCCTAAGCTGTTATAAATTCTTGTAAATTGTCCTAAGGGTACCCTACAAAACAAATTCATAGAAGAACAAAATGAGGAGTTGGTGTCACTGTATATTACCTGAAAATCATGATTGTTTTCTTTGTCTTCTTCAGTAGTGTTCTCAACGTCACCATATTCACTATCGACCTCTGTATCCTTAGTATATTCCATAGTCTCCTCAACATCCACATCATTAGTGTCTCAAGTTCCTTAATCAGTTGTATCTTCTCTACGTGAAGTCTGTGTATCTTGTCTATCTTCTTCATTAGAACTGGTGTTATTTACCACAACAGATGGTGGTTGTATAACAGAGTCATCCACAATCACTCCTTATGAATTCTCATCCAACCAAGAGTTCTTGCATGCAATGAGGTCCTCATACTTCATCAAGGTTTTTGAAATTGCTATCACTCAAGCATCACAAGAATGAACAGACCCTTCAACCTTGTCAAGGAGGGCACTGTCAAGCCCAAAAATAAAATTAAAAATGCGATGAGAAATTTATTCAATTTATTTAAGATAAGTATCCAAAATAATAATGAGCGGTAATTTGTTGAATAGCACCAACCAAACCTTCTATATGATACCTCATCAATCTTAAATATTGGGAATGAATAACATGTATATCAATTGAAGAGTCTCAGATTCTTTCTGTAAGGTCCCTAATCTCTTTCTCATAGTCCATTGTTATAGTATAGTCCTAGATCCCCTCCAAGAGAGCAATTCTCACAACTGAGATAGTTGCAATACAAACCCAATACATAAGGAAAAACCAATAACCACAAAGAAATTCAAATTACACTAACCTTAGTAAATGATAGAGAATTTTTCCCACAGAATAAGCAAAATCCACCCAGATTCATTGTCCTTCCAAACAAACTAAACCTCTAAACAATACAAAGATTCTCCTATATCCCAAACCTTCCAAACAAATGAAAGTGTAGAGTCCAAACGTAAGCAAAAAATTATGTGGGCATGAAACTCCAAACTCCACATAGATAGCACTGAATGTAGTAGGAGGCCAATGTCTCAGTGCATAGGAGAGAGCATCAAAATTCACCTTAGGAGTCACCACCATTCCAAAGTTTCCCCTCTCACTAGTCTTCCTACCTCCAACACTATTTGAAGGACAAGAGTGGAACAATCTATACAATTAACATTGTAAAACTTCATGTTGAAGCTTCCAAACATTACCTCCCCATACATATATTAAAATCTCATGTCTGTGAACCAAGAGTTGGTAATTTGCATTCACCTAGACATGTTGAGCACTCCACATTGCCTGAAACATTAATGAACATTGTTGCCATATGAAGAGATTAATGCTTGACAAAACTAGTTGGTGATATCAAAATGAACTTAGCATAACATAAAACTTCTAAGGGAGCCAAAAAATGTGTGGTGACCCCATGTTTTCTTATGCCCCCCTCTAGGAACACTCGAGGATTCATTTGCAAGTTTGTTTATCATCACATTGTGTACACGTCAAACATGAAAGATTTGGATATTTAGAATTTGATGGAGTAAGACAATAATACATTTGTGAATATGCTTGTCTATAGAAGATTATCTTCCATCACAACAAGTGATTGAATTACAAAAGCAATTCTTTCTTTTAATCCCAGATATAAAGCATAGTGTTCTTCTTGATTATTGATACCAATCCAAGCAAAAATTAAAACTACATTTCCACTAAGGTAAAAAATGATCCCCTCCCGCACCTACGAACTAAGCTATTGATAAGCTATTATTGATAATTATAGGGAAAAGATTTAAGAGAAGGATCGTGAACTCAATATTACCATTATAGAAAATCATGAAAATGTAATGCATCACCTAGTAGTATATTTAGGATAGTAATGGAAGACTTATACCTTGCCAACTTCATTGTAGGTCAATTATGCACAATATTACTTTATTTAATATAATGTTTCTTTACTGATACTAAGGACTCTTGGAAAGAGAGTAAGAAAAATGTCTATCATGTACATATGGTACTAAAGTAGAGAGCGCATTTTTCATTTACTTTAAGTTCTGCGCAATTTTCATTTACTTTTAACTTCTTGTTATTAGTTCAATTTTCACGATCTAAAGTTTTATAAAGTTTAAAAAATACATTATTTTTTGAAAATTAAAAATAAATTTTAATTTTTTGAAATTCTATTCATTCCAATTTTTGACGGGTTAAAGATCTTATTAGCATATCAAGTCAATAATCTTTTGACGGGTTAAAGATCTTATTAGCATATCAAGTCAATAATCTTTTGACGGGTTAAAGATCTTTTGACGGGTTAAAGATCTTATTAGCATATCAAGTCAATAATCTTTTAAATTGTCATGTGGAAACTTTTATATGTAATTGTTGACATTTTTCATTAAGAAAAAACCATTACCATTTTTTATGTCATGTTTTGATTTTGATGTAACCAATTTTATATTTGATCTTTTTATGATTACAATTATTTATTGATGTGATAACTTCGTTAAATATTTTTATGATTTTTTGTTTACTTTCTCAATTTCTATAATCAACTTGAAACTTATTTAATTCCCTAATTTGTAGATTTCGTAGGGACTAACCACTTTGTGGCAATTTTACTTGTTTAAGGGTCTCGCTACTTTGTGGCATATTTACTTGTTTAAGTTACTTTTTACATGGAACTATAATTTATAGGGTAACTTATTTTATATAAGTGGGCCACTTATTTTATTGTAAACAGTAACTTAATTGTAAATTTGAATTGATAGAAAGATTACAATGGAACAACTTGAGGGCATGTTCCATTAGTTCTTTGTTATAGACTAGGGTTTCGAACTAGGTGTTGCACCTGGAAATTCCACCATAACCTGTTTGCCTTTCAGAGAGCCAGACTTGAGATACCTTGGTCAATTTTTTCCAACTTTTGGGAGGACGACGCTTTTCTCCAATTATGACAAAGCGTCGACGGTGCTGTCTGTAGTGGAGCAAGGAGCAATGATCCCTCTTTTATTTGACAACAAGTTAGATCGACACTTTTACCCCTTCTACTAGGTGCGTCGATAGACTAAAAAGGAGAAAACAAAATGTTCTGGAAGCTTCCTTGCGAAAGCCTCCGTGGAGTCAGTTCCTACTTGCTTGGGAGATGTGGCATTCACCTCCCTCACCTATTGGGATAATATCATATCCATTCCCCAAGCTTATCTCATGTATTTTGGCCTATAAATGAAGCCTTCATGATGAGAGTGGTGGAGAAAAAAAGAAAGTACCATTATGTTGTTGAATTAAGATTTGAGTTAGAGGCAAGATAGAGTGGGCTTGTATGTGAAGAGATTGTCATAAGTGCAAAGGATTGTAGACTTGTTCTAGAGGATAAAGCCATCAACATCAAAGCTTGGTTGTAACTTTACTTTCTCTTCATTAATACAAAAGTGTTTCATTTTCCCATTTTTAATGTGTTTTAATTACAGATTAGATTTTGTTGGAATCCTTGATCACTGACATAAGTAGTTGATTTGTCATGATGCTCTCACTTTGTGTTTTTTTCTTTTGATCCATTTTGCAGGTATTAAACATTGCAAGGACTTTTTAAGCAAGGACAAAAGGACTTAGGTTTAGGGTAAGATTTTGGTTTCATGTTATTCAAATTGATTACTTAGGGGAAAGATATACTGTTGTGCTCTTTTGTTCTACACTTGTGCTTTGCAGGGTAGAGGAACAACTCTTGTCCGCAAGAGGTGTAAAATTCCTGATAACAAAATTGGCAACCATACTGGGTACAGCTTAATCCAATCAGATATGGGGAAGATCCAGTCATATCTGGCGCAAATCCATACAGATCTACTTTTGTTGGTAACTTTCTCACCTACAAAGGTCACACTCTCTTCCTTTAGTCATTTCAGCTGATAAGGTAAGCAATCTATCTTATTGTTCTGATTATTGCCTCTGTTTAGAATTTGTGTTTATCCCTCACAATCCAACTCATCTCAATTTTTGGTGTCTTATTCAGATCTTTGATTTTCTCATCTACTGATCTGACGGTGCACTTAGCTTTGGTTGACAGAGCGCGTACCTCTCCACAGTGGACTTTTTCTTTTGGTAAAGAGCACCGGCAACGCCTTTTTTCAGTTAAAACAGAGCACCGATGGTGCCTTACTAAAGTGGACAAAGAACATCACCCCCTCTACAATGCTCTAGTGAAGCTTACCTTCTTGAGCCGAGGTAGGCCTTTTGAACTGTCTATTTTTTATTTTTTGAGCTTTCCTATTCTCTGAAAGATTCCAGTGTGATTTGCTTGAGTTCTTTGATTGATTGATTTTGTTGCTTTTGATCAATTGATTATCATTTGATGAGTTCAATTTCAAGACATTTTATTTTCTTCATTTGGTAAAATTTTTTTGAAAGGAATTGTGTGAAAGACAGTCTTGGTTTTTGTTGATTTGTGCCTTCTTTGATCTCTGAAAAAGTTCATCTTGAAAAGGAAAATCATAACCTCTCATTGAGTTGGTTTATTTTGAATTGCCTTATGCATTTTATGTTTCATAAATTCAATTGAACAATACAAAAAGAAATAGGTTAGTTTGTCTTGTTTATGCTTAGGAAAAGTTTGTTTTTTCAGTCGCATGAGTGAGCTAGACATATAGGTCTTTTTGGCATTTCTGAAGAAAAATTAAAATTCTGAAAATTTAGAGCCTTTGCATTCCTTTCTTGTTTCATAAAATTTAAGCTCTTATTGGTGAATTTTTGTATTTGAAGAAATCTTTTAGAATTCTTGTTAGGTTATGATTTTAAATTGTTGAGAGTGGCATTTAAATCGGTGTGTATTTGAAAGAAAAGAAATTGTCCTTTCCCTACTCTAGCTTGTTTTCATTGAAAGAAAAAGAAGTGCATCACATATAGAATAATTTTTCATTTTGGAGACAAAACCTCACAAACATTCACTAGTCATTCAGATAAAATGAACAGTAGATTTAGGCTAAAATTTTATAGAAATTTGAGTGATAGGGTAGAGACGTGTTCCGACGTCTTAAAACGTAGCAGCTGTCATTTCATGCCTGCACTGCAATCCAGGGTCTGCGTGGTTCCTCCACGTACCGTCAGTATATAGAACGGCCTTTCACATACCCTTGAGGTATATCGAAAGGTACTTCATGTACTCGATTGTATATAGGAGGGCCCCTTTCGAACGATTATGCATTAGACAATACTACTGTGGATTTGAGCTCCCACATACCTTGTGTATATCGGGAGACCATACTAGGATTCCTATACCATATGAGAAATTCCCTTTGGTCGTCTTGTTGGAGCAATACACCGAGAACAACACTCGGGGAGCTACTACGCGTGTGCCATCCAGGTATCTGGGTATTCAGGTGAGGTAAAGTTGATCCTCCTCATCACGTTTTACTATTGGACCCCGCGGTATATCGCGAGTTGCGACAACATGACAATCCTAGTGAGAGACCGGCTATCTTTAGCCCATCCTATCATTTAAGTCTGCTTGCATCCTTTATCTTGTGTAGGTCTGTTTGTGTGTGTCTTTTTCTTTTTTACCTAGGGTAGAAAACTTAAAGCCATCATCAGGGTAGAAAACTTAAAGCCATCATCCTGGCTGAGCAATTTGTGAGGCGATCTCATAGATTGTAAGGTTTACCACCTAACTCTCCTCCTACCATGGAAGGACACGAAGGTGAAACCATGGAATGACTAGCTTCTGTTGATGCTCGCATAGAAACTACTTTAGCAACTGAATACATAGAATATTTCTTTGTCTACAACAATCTGTTGGTCCAACTGCCTCCTGCAACTGACACAACCTTTCGTTTTCCAATGGAAGGTCAACCTGGTGCACCCGACTAGATTGTTAATCATCCACCATATCAAACCATAGAAGCATAATATGGCCCAAATGCTCCTTTTTGGAGAACATCTCTAGGACAGACTATTGCTGAGTACGAAACTACCACAACTGAACCTGAGCCATCTACACTGTCTCCTTTAAGGAAAGACCTTGAGAATGCCCTGTCAAATGAAGAGTTTTTTTGAGAATCTATTGAGCATCTCCGTAGATGGCGTGCACATACAGAAGAATTAAAAAATATTGTGCAAGTGAGAAGGAGAAGTATTTCTCCTCTTCCTAGTCTTTCAAGAACAACACCACCTGGGTATCGTCCCCTATCATCGCCTCAAGTAGCTCTTCTTCCAGAAGCATCGACCCAAAACTTGGTTACCTAGAACATTTTTCACACCCCACCTCCTAGTCAAATTCCAGTTCAAACACCATCTCCTATGCAGGAATCCCCATCCATATTAACTCCTTCTATAGTTTCTATACTTCGGGGGCATTCCCCAGCACAAGTACAATCATCTACTAGAGGACTTATTTCTAGCATGGGGATTACCAATGGGACCACCAACGACAAATATTTCTCCTCCTAATACTACTACAGTTGTACCTCCCACCAGTCAAGGAGGACCCTCATGGGTCCAACCTGCCTTTACAACACTTTCTTGGGGATATAATTATCCCGGAACTCAGCCACCTATAGTTTATCAAAATTATCAACAAACACCGTCTGCAGTAGTTTATCTTGGAATGCCATAGCCTGAAAATGTCTTTGTACCTTGGGGACAACCAAATTGGTATAATGTTCCATCTTATGGAGGAGATTTTGTAAATATCTTTGGGGGGTATGGTGGACCACCAGGAGGCCCACCTCCTGGAGGTCCATCGAGAGGACCTGGAGGACCTGGGGGACCTGGAGAACCTAGAGGACCATCTGGAGGTCCACCTCCTAGTGGACCACCTTATGGAGGACCCCCACCTAGAGGACCACCCCCTGGAAATCCGCCTCTCTTGGGTGGTCCTGCTAGTAACCAACAACCTCAACAAGCCTCAGGGGCATCATCTATGCCCATTTATCAATCTGCATATGGTCCTACTGGTCAACAAATTCCATACCAATATTACTAGTATCCTCAACCCAATCAACAATTGACATTTCTGGCTATATTAGATATGCTAGATTTGTCTAGATTGATAAATGATCCTATTCATCATGACCCCTCCTGGCCAGCCATTCCGGTCAAATTACCTTCGGATATACCAAAGTTTGATGGTAAACCCGGTGAAGATGCTAAGAACCATGTGATGACTTTTCATCTATGGTGTTCATCCAATTCTCTCATGGATGGTTCAATCCGTCTACGAATTTTTTAGAGAACTGTCACTAGTATTGCTACAAAATGGTATATAGAGCTACCACAACACTCTTCTGGGATTTCAATGCTTTGGCAATGGCATTCTTAACTCACTTTCAATTACCAATATGATATGAAATAGGTACAGACCTGTTAACCTCACTTCGACAAAATACTTCAACACATATCTCTGATCATATTCATGAATGGAGACGAAGACGAAGGTTAATTAAGGCCCCTATCCCTGACCAGTCACTCGGTGATTAGTTCACAAATTCTTTACTCCCACCCATTGCTAGAGATGTTTCCATGGGAGATGTTGTTACAAAGGAGCAATCTATTATCCCTACTCAGTACTTAGACGTGGTTTACTCCCAGTGAGGTACTCTTTATGACTTAATTCCACATGCTCCTCACCCAACAACTGATCCATAAAGACCCACAACTGAACCACTTGTCAATGGTTTTCTTAGTTCAGTTCAAGCACAAACAACAATGAAATATACTAAAAAACAAACTCAACCTGCTGCACCAGTAATTCAACCAGCACAACCATCCAAGACTACACCCTCTCCTATTGCTCCTATTGTAGTAAATGCGGTCCAATCCGCTGAATATTCAGGTGGGAAAAAGAAAGGAAAAAATAAATCAAAAAAACCTGATAATCAACAGGAAGAGAATAAACAATCAAATCCTGATGTCAATTCAAAAGGTGAGAGAAAGGTAAAATATCCCTATTTAATCTGTGGAGGGGACCATTTCACTAAATAATGTCCTCGTAAAGAGGAAGTTTATAAGTTTTTGAAATCTTCACCCACCCTCACAGTTCTAAAAGATCCTTTCCCCACCCAACATCAATTGATTGATCATCAATATTTGCATGGGCCTTCTTCATCGATTGATAAAGTAAAAATGATGTCTACTGAGACGATTAACTTAAATACAAGAGCTCATAGTTAATACCTTCCTCCTGAGAAGAAATCTGATGAAGTTCAGTCTGATAAACCCTCATCTTCCACACCTCCTCCTAGTAATGATATTCACATTGAAAAACCTATACCTGCAACAATTTTTCGACCACCAAAGAGTACGCTTGGTAAGTCCGTTATTAATCCTAACGCACGTGTCGCCCAATACTATAACATTGTAGAATATTTGGCTTAGGTACCATGCGCTAAGTCGGCCTTAGAAGTACTCCAAACTTGTCCCACTCAATGGAAAAATTTGCTGACACCACTTGGAGCCATGGAAAAATTTGCTCACAGCACTTGGAGCTATGGATCCTGAGTACAGTAACATCATCACTTTCAAACTAGAGGACTTTAAAACCAGGCTTTCACATCAGTTGGCTTTTTAGATAACCACCAAAATTGCTGGAAATAACATTCATCGCACTGTTTTAGACGAGGGAACCTCTACTTCAGTCATGTCTCTGTCTTGTTGGAGAGCCATTGGTTCTCTTGAGATTAATCGTTCTCTTACCAAACTCAAGGCCTTTGATGTTCGTGGATTTTAACCCTATGGATTACTCCCTTCCATCCAGATCGAACTGGGGGGGGAATTAGTCTCCATTCATGTTGAAGTCGTTGATGCACCTTTGGACTATAACCTACTCCTAGGTCGTAACTAGTTTTATGCTATGAAAGTCGTAGCATCGACTGTTTTTTGGACCGTCCAGTTCCAATTCCAAGGAAGGATTGTTACTATTGATCAGTTAGATTTCATTACTCCTAATACTATCTCAAATGATGCAAACATCGTCCCACTTCTGACAACCCCACAATATCAGAATATTGAAGTTGGTCTTCTTAAGGACTCTGCACTCATGGGAGTCTTTCCATTATCAAATCCTCCTCCTCCTTCATAAACTGCATCCATTCCCCAAGGTTATCTCATGTATTTTGGCCTATAAATGAAGCCTTCATGATGAGAGTGGAGGAGAAAAAAAGAAAGTAACTTATTAGAGGAAATTTCAATCTAAAATGGGCCTTCCAAAAATAATACAAATTCCATGTCATCATGTATTAGTCAATCAAAACGCATTAAAATTCAAAAAGGGAGCACCTCTTAAACATTT
>LPNX010821698.1:137501-220131 GCA_001517045.1 Pseudotsuga menziesii | reverse complement strand
TTCTTCCTCCAAAATTAATAAATATTATTTTATTATTTTAACTATTATTTTATTAATTTTCCTTAGGAGGCCCATTTTGAGTTGAAATTTCCTCTAATATGATTATGCTGTTGGATTGAGATCTGAGTTAGAGGAAAGATAGAGTGGGCTAAGGGCTTGTATGTGAAGAGATTGTCATAGGTGCAAAGGATTGTAAATTTGTTCTAGAGGATAAAGCCATCAACATCAAGGCTTGGTTGTAACTTTACTTTCTCATCATTAATACAAACGTGTTTCATTTTCCCATATTTAATGTGTTTTAATTGCAGATTAGATATTGTTGGAATCCTTGATCACTGACATAAGTAGTTAATTTGTCATGATGCTCTCACTTTGTGTTTTTGTCTTTTGATCCATTTTGCAGGTATTGAACATTGCAAGGAATTTTTAAGAAAGAACAAAAGGACTTAGGTTTAGGGTAATATTTTGGTTTCATGTTATTCAAATTAACAAAGAAAAAACGATTGTTGAGTCTGCATCACTTACTCCTTTTGAAGAAGTTTATAAGCAATTTAGTCTACCAGTGACCCTACCATCAACGACCATTTATTGGTGGCCTCATATTTTTATCACCTGCCATATTGGCTTCACAACCCCTCACCATCTCTAGATTATCTGTCACACGGCTTCCTACAGATGAATCTATTATGGAATCTATGTCACTAGAGGAGATGCCTTGGAAATATCATCATCATAGGTCATCTTTCCTTCCCCCTTGCCATATCATAGAGGAGCACTTTGCATTGGATGTTTCATCTGATATAGTTATGGACCCTGAGCCTTTGATTCTCACTCGTGCTGTTAAGTCTGAGGGAAATTTATATGACATTACTAAAACAATGCCCGCTGATATATCTGTGAAGCTAAGTATTTCAGAACATATTCATATAGGCCAAAATTCTTTACCTTCCGAGGTTCAGTTATATACATCCTTATTTAAGGAATTTCGAGGTGTCTTCACTTGGACATACGAATAATTCCAGGGATTGATCCCTCCACTATTTTTCATGAGATCAAAACCTACCCCGCACCTTTAACTGAATGGGTGTCCAATATAGTTCTTGTGAATAAAAAGCAAGGTATTGTTAATCTTTGCATTGATTTTAGGGACTTGAATCGAGCTTGTCCAAAGGACAAGTACCCTACTCCCTATATTGATCAAATAATTGATAATTGTGTCGGTAGCGTCATCTTTTCCTTTATGGATGTATTTTCTGGCTATAATCAGATAGAGATTCTCCCGTCACACCAACACAAGACAACTTTCATCTTCCCATGGAGGACCTTTTCCTACCAGAAATTACCTTTTGGCCTGAAAAATGTTGGCGCTACATTTCAACGTGCCATGTTAGATGCTTTTCATGATATTAAACACATTTTGGAACCCTATATCGACAACCTCCCTGCTCATTCTAAGAAGCGGGACATTCATGTCAATCATATGAGAGCTATCTTTCTTAGATGTTGTCACTTCAATGTTCGTTTGAACCACCAAAAATGTGTTTTTTGTGTCGAAACTGGTCAACTGCTCAGTTTCATCATGTCTAAGGATGGCATCCATATTGATCATTTGAAGATTAAAGCCATCTTGGCCCTACCCACTCCCACGAACGTCACTGAACTCCAAAGTTTGCAATGGAAGGAAAACTTTCTACGTCATTTTGTCTGCAACTACACAGAAAGGACACATGGTTTCATGCGATTGCTTAAAAAGGATACCCCTTTTGTCTGGGATGACTTCGCACAATGCACATTTAAAAATCTCAAACACGCTCTCACCCATGCACCTATGTTCCAACCACTTGATTACACCAAATATTATTCTTTGTATGTGGCGGCATCCCTGTCAACTATAGGCATGGTCCTTGTTCAAATAGATGAAAACGATATAGAACATGTGATTTACTATGCTAGTAAAATTTTGTTAGACTCTGAAACACGATACTCACATGTGGAGAAATTAGCTCTGGCCACGGTCATCACGGTCCAGAAGTTGTGTCACTATATTTTGCTTCGCACTACTACTGTTTATGCTGACTCTAACCCCATTTACTACGTTTTAACACGTCAGGTACTTGGGGGGAAATAATCACGATGGATCCCATTATTCTCTAGGAATTTGAGTTGGAGTTTGCTAAAATCACTTCCAAGAGATCTCGAGTTTTTGCTGAGCTTATATGTGACCTTCCCCGTACTATTGAAGAGACAGAGCCCATCGATTCCTTCCCTGATGAATCATTTTTTCTCATTAGTACGACTGATCCATGGTATGTAGATATTATTCTTTATCTCCAGAATTTATGATATCATCCCACCGCTACCCGCGATGAACGTCGTCGTATTTGTCACCAGGATAAATACTATCTTATTCTGAATGAGACTTTGTAACATCGTGGCATAGATTCTATATTGTGATGTTGTCTTACACATGAGGAGGCTGAAATCATTTTGAATGATTACCATGCTGAATCCTATGGAGGTCATCTTTCTAGGTTGGCTACTTCCCATAAAAATTTTCGTGCAAGATATTTCTGGCCCTCCATTTTCAAAGATGGCATTGAAATGGTCAAGAAATGTCCACCCTATCAAATGTTTACTACCAAAAAGCGCACTCATCTAGCTTCGCTTCATCCTATCGTTGTAGTTGGCCCTTTTGAAAAATAGGGCATAGACTTCATGCATTGTAGACCTACCTCAGTGAGGAGGCATGGCTACATTATAGTGGCTGTGGATTATTTCACAAAATGGGTTGAGGCTATGCCCACATATGTCGAAGATGGGAAAACAACTGCGTTGTTATTATTTAATCATATCATCGCTAGGTTCGAGATTCCTAGGGCTATTGTGATTGACCATGGGTCACACTTCCAGAACCAAATGTTGGCAGAACTTAGTGCAAGGTTAGGGTTTCACCACGACAACTCTACACCTTACTATCCTCAAGCCAATGGTCAAGTTGAAGCTATTAATAAAGTGTTGAAAACCATGCTTCAGTGAATGGTAGGACATGCCAAGTCAAACTGGCACTTGCAACTATTTTATGCACTTTGGGCCTATATGACTACTATAAATACTTCCACTAGTTTCACACCCTTTCAATTGGTATATGTATTAGAAGAAACTCTCTCGATAGAATGCGAGATCCCTTCTCTAAAGCTCATTATGGAACTATTGCCTAACACCACTATAGAAGAGGAACGATTTATGTACCTAAACAAGCTAGATGAAACTCATTGTGATGCTACCTTAGCTAATGAGGCACACAAACAACGGATTAAAGCTCAATATGACAGAACCGTTCAGCCCTGTTCTTTCAACGAAGGAGATTTGGTCTTAACTTATGACCAGAAGAATGATAAGATGGGGGCAGGGAAATTTGAATCTATCTGGAATGAGCCTTACATCATTAGCCGTCTCTTGGAAAAGGGTGCATATGATTTAGTAGACTATGATGGGATACCTCTAGGTGAGCCCCGTAACAGGATTTACCTTAAAATATATTATGCTTAGGGCATCTAGCATAGGCTCTTTATAAATATGTTTATAGATTGTTGTGTGTCTTAACTTAAAAGTGTGGTTTTTTGTGTGATTTAAGATGTGTTTCACAAATCCTACTTATGTATGTCCTATGTATAATGGATAGATGACTACTTTCACTGGATTCATGGACAGTACTAATCGTTACATGCTAAATCTTGCATCAGCAGCTTGGGTATTGTACTCTCCTACAGGTGATCTGGTGAGATCAAGAGGTTTTCGTTTAGGTCCCTCTAGCAACAATCTCGCATAATATCATGTTGTGATTGGATTATTGGCATAATCCCTATCTAACGATGTAAGGGAGATTAGGGTTTACCTAGATTCAAAATTAGTTGTTCAACAACTAAAACGAATCTACACCATCCGAAACCCTCTACTCCTTCGGACATTCCGAAGGGTTAGGCTTCTAGAAAGGTCTTTTGAACAAGTCACGTATCAACATATTCCAAGACATTGAATGCTGTTGCATATTCCTTAGCTAATTATGTCTTAGATTGGTACATTGCTCATAATTGAAAATCCATTATAACATAAAACATGCATGTAAATTCATAAGTAGGCATATATTTCACACATCAAATTTTTTTCACACACAACTGTAAATAAAAGTTTGTTATATATATATAAACTGTAAAACTAAGTGAGTTACAAAATTGGGCTGAAGCATCTAGCTTGCGGTGCCCTCAAAAGTACAGGTCTACCATAAGTTCAAAATATACATATACAGGGCAAAATCTAAAGCTTTGAAGCTTTCAGTAGTAATACATATACAAAAAAAGTGAAAAGTCTCTATAGGCTAGTCATCGTCATGGTGGTGCTCATGATAACATATAATAGCCTGGTCCACTCTACGGAGTAGCCTGGAAAACCATCCTGAGACTCCCGCAGTATGACGCTGGTAACGCCTGGGTAAGTCATCAGTGGTAACATCAGGAATTTCTACAGTCAGACACTGCAGGTTATCCTCCGGATCTCCAAGCTTCTCATTTTCCTTGGAGCGATATGCCACCATGTCCCTAACCCTAGCTTTCCTGTCTATAGGTGACATCCCACCTGGACGTACAAGTCCAATGTATGCATAGACTATTTTTCACTTATCTCAACTTTACAAAATAAAAATTAAATAAATTAAAAAAAAATTAAAAACATGATATGTAGTGTCTTTCTTACCTCCATCATCCCACTCCTCCCCCTCATGAAGTGCGAGCTCTGGTTCATCTCGGAATTCTACCTCCTCATAGGGATAGTCCTCAATCATAAGTAGTTGGCCTCTCAACCAATGAAAGAAAGATGACCCATAGACGACTTTAGGACCTCCGCCACCATGGTGTGCCATTATATAAACCCACCTGAGCATCCGAGGGTCCTCATGGTCTAGTCTACTCACAGTCAGCTGAGGCCTCATGTGGGGCACCCTCTACAAGATGAAAGACACCACCATGGCTCCATAGCCAAACTACTTAAGCGTCCCCCACTTGCACTTGCTCAGTTGGTTCTTTAGACTCACCAACATGCCTTCACACTAGTTGAATATTGACGGCTCCATGCACTCTATGGCATACAACATGTGTGACATGGTAGTCAAGTGAGTGGATCTAGTCTCGGCTACCTTCCCAATAGTACACACTATCGTCCTTAGAGGATGATCCACTATTTGTTGGATGTGTAATTTCCCAAATTGTGCATATGTACCCAGTGCACAATATTGGTCAATCAAATCATCCAAGGAGGACTCCCCTCCTCGCGGAATGGATAAGACTATTGGTTTCCCTCTCCGAGACAAACCAGTCAAGAATTAAATATCCTTGATGTCTATGGTCAAGATGTGGGTCCCAACCACAAAGTGTTGCTGTTTGGGATCCCACATGTCTATAATGTACTCCAATAAGTGGATGTATGCCTTCATTCCTGGTACCCTAAAATACTTCATTATCCCACAGTTCTGTAAGGCCTCTATGGTAGTTGGATCACTGACTGCTTGGAAGTCTTCCATCTCATGCTCACGCTCTTTCCAAATAACCATGACGTGAGTTTTGTCTTGCACCTGTAAGAAATAAAGACCATTTATTAGAAATCACATTATGGATAGGAAATAGCATAAAATGGAAATTTTAAATAAAGAGAGGAAAAAACGATTTTTGATGGAGTTATGGTTTATTTTTTGCAAAATTTAGGGCTCGCGAAACCTTTTTTCTTTTGCGGACAAAGCACCTACGGCGCATCTACCTCTGCATACACAGAGCATCGGTGGATGACACCTTTGTCAGCTATGGACAGAGCACCTACGACGCACTTGTCCCAGCATGACAAAGCGCCATTGTGCTCAGGGCCAGAGAAAAAAAGGGCTGCCATGGCCTATGTTTTTAACCCTCAAAACACCTTTAACCCTCATCAATCCAATCAAAAATCCCCTTTACATTAAATCAGAATCTCCTATCTTTGTTTAAAACTAAAAATTTACCATGGGCATGAAAAAGAATGGATAAGAATTTACCTCTTCGAAGCAAAATCAAGAAACAAAGGGTGGAAGCACTTGCAATCACCAGTGGAAGCTCTTCTTCTTTCACTCCAACTCTCAACTCTCCAAGTGGTATGAGTAAAAATGGTAAGAGTTATTACTATTCCTTTCTATTTATATTAATTTTGGAAACTTTTATTATTTCATTGTAATTTAATTGCTTTTGAATTCCAAAGTTACTTTCATAAAGTGGGTTTTTTATCACTTGTTTTAATATAGTTCTAATAGAGTTGGATTTTTAATATGTTTGTGATATTTTCAGGTCAAAGTTTGGTTCATAGCTATGGAACGAGCTCTTTTAGTCTTTTTCAAGCTTAGAGAGACAATGAAAAAGTATCGAGCATCATTTACAGTTTTCACATGCTTGAAAAATAACCAGTAAAAAGATGTTGAGTCTACTTTTCGCTTTTTCAGATTCGTTAAAAATGGATTATGAAAAAGGAAACCCACTATGGAGTTATATTTAATCTATTTTCAGTCTCCCTAAAAACACAAAAATATTTCCAAGTGAACTTGTTACGTTCATGCTTGTAAAAGTATCAAAATGGTCGACTAGTCGGTGGTAGGTTATCTCTTTTTTGGACTGACTAGGCCTATTTACAAAAAAGGACCTCTTGGAGTTTTCTTATGTTTTCGTTCAGACTCTCTAAATATGAATGACACTGAGTTTTCTTTCATCGGACTCATAAAATCAAATGATGGAAGACCCTATCTGGGAAGGAACCCCTCCTTTCTCAGGTTTATAAAACATGTGAGAATGGACTCATCACTTGAAGGGGTAAAACAAGTGTTTGTTACCCTCTTTGAACTCATAAAAATGAAAAGAGGCACTCATACTTTAATATGGGGAAATCAAGGGAAAGGGGAATGTGTTTTTTCATTTGTATTTATGGTAGTATGCAGTCCACCTTTGAACATGGCACCTATCTGCATTTGCATATCCGAACAGTTGGGTTTCAGCCTATCATCGAGTCGATCCACTTTTGTGAGTCACCTGACTCCTTTGAGTGAATTCAAAGAATGCGTTTTCATATTCCTTGCATTACACCTGGTTTTAGTCTCGTCAAGTTAGTGCCTCCAAGTCATTTGTCGTGCTGTAAATTGTTCAAAGGATGTCTCTTCTGAAAAATAAGTCATCAATAACTTAACCTATACATAAAGTCAGTCATGTCTGAGTTAATTTCATTACT
The DNA here is from genome assembly GCA_001517045.1 of Pseudotsuga menziesii. Lineage (NCBI taxonomy): Eukaryota > Viridiplantae > Streptophyta > Pinopsida > Pinales > Pinaceae > Pseudotsuga > Pseudotsuga menziesii. The sequence continues at coordinate 212,844 of LPNX010821698.1, read as the reverse complement.
TCAAATCAACTCTTGTTCCATGTTTCATGTCACTAATGGGGGAATCATCATGGCCCTCCTTTGACAAGTCTATTCATGTCGACTTCAGCTCATCATCCAGGAATTAGACCTAGAAACCTAGTCAAGTACCTTGAAACTTACATGCCTTAATGGCAGGTTTCCTCGCTTTCAACAATAGGTTTTCATCATTGAACTATGATTGGAATATTCTATCAAGTGTTTGACTTCAAAACATCCATTCACACTTGAGAGAATGTACTGAGATACCTTGGGGATCATTGACATTAATGATGATTTCCCTCGCACTTGTTAACAATATACATCAATGACTTGTAATCAAGTGGTTTCTGCCATGTTCGACGTCAAAACATCTGTTCACGTGGTTAGAATCATATCTGTTGGGATTGGAATGAAGACCTTGAGAAATTAGGCTTCATCACTCTAGTTTCTTATTCTTAGGTTGTGTTTGGAGAACAGTTAGAATCTTGACATGGATCCACATTGTATGATTGGTGGCTATGGTCAATATTTGACTTCGAGTAACATGGATCTATCTTGTATGTCTTGTAGCCATGTTCCACCCCTTACATCATTTATTCATGGATCTGCAGTGTATGTTTGGTAGCCATGACATGGTCATCATCATGGATCTGCAGTGTATTGGTCTGTAGCCATGATTCAGTTGAATAGGTCAGTTATTGGTTCTATGTCAGTTATGAGTTCATCTCTCATTACCTCTATACCAGATTGATATCCTGCAAAGTATTTATTCTATCACTTCCTTCTAGCTTCATACTTTGGGGGGTATTTTGTTGCACCTAGAAATTCCACCATAACCTGTTTTCCTTTTAGAGAGCCAGACTTGAGATACCTTGGTCAGTTTTTTCCATCCTTTGGGAGGACGACGCTTTTCTCCAATTCTAACAAAGCACCAATGGTGTTGTCTGCAGTGGAGCAAGGAGCGTAGAACCCTCTTTTATTTGACAACAATTGACGCTTTTACTCCTTCTGCTAGGAGCGCCGGTAGAACGAAAAGGAGAAAAAAGAATGTTCTGGAAGCTTCCTTACGAAAGCCTCCATGGAGTCAATTCCTACTTGCTTGGGATAGGTCGCATTCGACTCCCTCACCTGTTGGGATGATATCCTATCCATTCCCCAAGGTTATCTCATGTGTTTTGGTCTATAAATGAAGCCTTCATGATGAGAGTGGTGGAGAAAAAAAGAAAGTACCATTATGTTGTTGGATTGAGATCTGAGTTGAGGCAAGATAGAGTGCGCTTGTATGTGAAGAGATTTCCATAGGTGCAAAGGATTGTAGATTTTTTCTAGAGGATAAAGCCATCAACATCAAGGCTTGGTTTTAACTTTACTTTCTCATCATTAATAAAAAATTGTTTCCTTTTCCCATATTTAATGTGTTTTAATTGCACATTAGATATTGTTGGACTCCTTGATCACTGACATAAGTAGTTAATTTGTCATGATGCTCTCACTTTGTGCTTTTGTCTTTTGATCCATTTTGCAGGTATTGAACATTGCAAGGACTTTTTAAGCAAGGACAAAAGGACTTAGGTTTAGGGTAAGAATTTGGTTTCATGTTATTCAAATTGATTACTTAGGGGAAAGATATACTACTGTGCTCTTTTTTTCTACACTTGTGCTTTGCAGGGTAGAGGAACAACTCTTGTCTGCAAGAGGTGTAAAATTCCCGATAACACTAGGTTTTACCCTTTTCCCTATGGATGGGCCATTCCTTGGCTTCATTCATGGCAGCCGCAAGGTCATTCTTCTCCCCTCTCATTTTGCGAGGAATCTAGACATAAAACAATATCTCAAGTGAATAAAAACACGAATCAATGGCGACAAGGAAACTCAGAGGGTCCACCTTTTTTAGTTGACCCCAAGCTAGACAAGGGAAAAGGAAAGGAAGATGACAAAATGTCATCCACCTTGTATCCAAAGGTGGCCTGGGCATGGGGACCGGGAAAATGTATCCCACAAACCATCTATCTTCCCATATATGAGTTGCAATCAAAGTGATACGAAGGATACACAAAGTTTATTAGGGATCATGCTTTAATCAACATTTTTTGGGGGCTATAGCCATCTAAGAGAGACCTCATTTGATGGATTAAGATGTGGTGGAAACTGAAGCTCCATTATGACCTATGCCTAGGATTAAAGGGTTTTTTCACAACTAATTTTCACAGTTTGGAGGATAGAGATCAAATATTTGAAAATAAGCCATATTTCTACAAATTCGCAGGCCTCTTCCTACAAGATTAAATGAAAAAAATTATCCCTGACAAAGAGAACTTTAGCTATGCTCCGGTATGGATTTTCCTTTACCCTTTGTTGTTATATTCTTGGTTACCTAAAACATTGGAGGGAATAAAAAATACTCTCTGGAAGTTTGTCAAATTCTATGAAGAAACCAAAGTGGGAGGTACACTTCATTTGATTGTATATGTGTTTACCTCAATATATTATAGGCCCTTACTGGAGAAATATGCCTCACATGGCATAATGAAAACTAGATCCATACTATAGAATATAAACATATATCATTTATATGTCAAAAATGTCATGTTCATGGGAATCTCTTTAAGCACTTTCCACTCAACATCCCTACTAAAATAGTTGAAGTGAAAACACACAAGAGCAAGGAAAATTGTGTCCTTGTCTAAGGGGGGAAAAGAGTAGCTCACAAACGAGAACATGAAAATATGGGGAAAACCTTTTCCTCAAATAATAGGTTCAAATATCTACTCTTAGAACTTGAATCCACAACAACAAAGGGTAATGGGGGTGAAGAATGATAAGAGTGGTCGTAAGAAGAAACAACTAAAGAAATCCTAATACAACCTTTGCAATCGGTACTGATTCTAGAGGAGAATGTTGCATAAGGAACACACATCCAAAATGCATAGAGAGAAAACATAGAAATGGATGGTGGTGTTGATTTAGAGTTAGATTTTGACGAGAACAAAGTGGTGGGACTAAATCTTGAAAATATCATGGAATCATATTGAAAGAGAGATTACAAGGTTGTCCTAATAAAATAGTTGGAAAAGGTTCATAAATATTTCTTGACTTTAGAGAAGTTGAGGAAGATAGGGGTAGCTCAAGGATCAAACCATCCCATTAAAAAAGGCCCTAAGAATGACAAGAGAAATGGGAGGAATCCTACCAAGAAATTGATTGAAGAGTTTGGGCATATCATGGTAAAATTTGGACACATGGAGGTGCTAACATGCACCTTTGTCCCCATCTAACCCAAAATATGAATTAATGAAGCTACAAGCTTGGAACATAATAGGTATCAAGGAGCAAGCAAAGGCTCCATAGGAAATGCTTTATAGAGGAGAAAACATACATTTTTTTGTTACAAGAAACCAAGTGCTTTGGTGAGTAAGCCAACTGAATTCTCACTAGAGGTTGGCACCGTGGAAGTGATTACCAAGTATGCAAGTGGAACAATGGGGGATCAAAATCCTCTAGAACCACAATATAATGGAAATTCACAACTCTTTCATAATAAACTAGATGTTATCAATCACCTTCAAGACTCTAGACTCAAAAGTTCAAACAGTAGTAACCAATTTATATGGGCCCCAAGCCCCCATTGAGAATATCAACTTCTTACATAACCTGAAACATATGAAGGAGGTGGTTGGAGAGTAGCAATACATAATTGGAAGGGATTTCAACATTATTACCTCTTTGGGTGAAAAGAAGGGGGTATATGGAAGCTAGAGATGGACAATGTTGAGTTCAACGATACGATCTAGGATATCCACATGATTGATTTTGAAACTACTAATCGAGTGTGCACATGGAGAAACTGATGCTTGGAATGTCAACCAGTATCCTACCAATTAGATCAATTTTTAGTATGTGATAATTTATTTATGTTAGTAATAGCTATGGAGGCCTCCATAATCCCCTTGAGTGGATCAGATCATTGGCCCATAAGTCTCACTATGGATATTGGGGGTCCTCCACTATATAGTCTCTTTAGGTTTGAAACTTTTCTTCTTTCTAACAAAGAATTTAAATGTAAAGTAAGTACATGGTGGGAGGAATTGGTGGTGCATAGTTGCTCCCTAATGTACATATTTCAACAAAAGATCAAGCACTTTAAGAAGAAACTCAATCATTAGAATCCAACTAGTTTTGGAAAAATATTCCATGACCAGAGGAGCGTCGAGGACCACATATTCCTTGCAGCAAAACACTATAGAAATGATGTCTATTTGTATAGTTCATAGGGGTATAACGCTCTCCTGGATGGTAAGAGAGCTTAATATGTGTGCCATCAATTGCACCACAGATTGTGGGAAGCAATGTTAAATAATGAAAGTTGCTCAAAATATTTTGCAGCCTACTACCACATGGAATGCTGATATACTCATTTTGCAAGTTTTGAAGGATAATATCCACAATGACCATAGTGTATTTTCTTAGTGTCGATTCTCCTACACAATACAATTCTACTATTATGTATGTAGAAGTTCCATGGGCGAGACGATGCAAAACTAGACTCAATGCTTTTCTAGATTGTATTGGCTCTTGAACAAATTGTACTGTGTTTGTGCTGGGCATATATGGTTCTATTTTTGATAGCAACATATGGAAAGGAGTAAAAGACATCCTATAGTGGCGATGATACAATATATCACGAAAATGTGGTTGTGCTTCCCATACTTTTTGCTGAATTAAATTCCAAAATATATTTTGCCTTGGAAATTTCCACCACTCTTTGCAGGTTTGCATATTGGATAGTGATTCAATCTCTGCATACATGAGCATCATGTTTATAAAGATGCCCACAAAAACATTGGATAGATCAGATATATTTGACGAAGAAGAATTTGTAAGAACTTATTATATTTGACGAAGAAGAATTGGTAAGAACTTCTCTTAATAAGTCAGACCAAAATAGAATGAACTTTGACTCCATACTAAATGACAGTATGATTTTCTGCAAAAACAAAAAAAATAGTTTAATACAAATGAAAGTATGATTTTCTGTTAGAATGAACTTTGAATCCATACTACATCACAATATGATTTTCTGCAAAAACAAAACCTTTTATGAGTTCACTTTTGTCGCTGGTAGATATTCAGAATATTTTACTAACTCTCTGTTACTTGAGATCCAAATAATCTAGGGTATACTACAGAGCATTTAAAAGACTCTTATTATTTAAATTTTCTGTTAATAACTGAAAATATTTAAGAGTCAATTGAAAATTCCAAGTTTTATTTAATCGAGAGTCTTTTAGAGCATTTTTAAAACTCTGCCTATTAGAGAGTTAAAGTTCATTTCGAGGTGAGTTCCAAAGTGGTATACAAACTCTGTAGCTGAGAATTGAATTACCTTTGAAGCACGAAATCTTAGCATTTAAGAAACATATACCTTCACACAATTTATTTAACTAGGACCAAATATTCACCATATTTTCTGCTTCATAACCAAGTATCATATCATTTCCAAAGTCCATTTAAAAGCACGGTGTACCTTAGATAAAAATCACTAGCACTACAGGGGAATTACTACCAGTCACAGAGGAATGCTCAAAACCATATTTTGTCATAAATTAATCATTTTTATGGGTAGTATGAACTCCACTATCCATCATATCTGATAATTAAATGCTTGTGTTCATAATACAAAAATGCATTCGGCTGAGTTTCATTGACAAATACAAAAATGCATTTTCCTGAGTTGTATTGGCAAAGGGAATCACAGGTTGCTAGTTGGTTTTAAGTTTGTCGTAAGTTAATGGAGCTCTCTATACAATCCAGCTATCCCCTATGGAAAATACAGAATTTCTACTGTTATTATTGCATTGTTGTTGCTGGAGCTGACTTTATTGCTGAATTTTTTCTGTTGTTTACAACTGTTAGCATCCTATCAACTTCAGAATATAGATATTAGTTTCCAAGTTACAGATTTTATGCTATGAATATCTTACAGTTTTTTAAAATAAAAACAGATTTCCAAGTTTCATAAGAATGGTATCAGAGATACTTTCTTGGCCTTAAGGGTGGGCATCGGCAATGGATTCATTCTCAGCATCATGGGAAGATAAGGAGGTTGCTGGCAAATCCATTAAAATTTTTTATTGCTGAATACATTCACACTTACCAGAGAATTGAAAATCACAGCCTACCAATGAATTGACAAGCAAATCCTCTCATTTGACTGTATTTTTCGCAACCATTAGCGAAGAGGGAGATTAACGAAAATATGAATTCAGATGATTGTAATTTTGGCAACCATCAATGAAGACTCTTAGCGGAGAGTGAGATTGATGGACTTTATTAAAAAAAAAGGAAATCTGAATTTGAATGAATTAGCCGAATCATGAAAATTGAACTGAGTTGGATGAAAACCTAAATTTGGATAGGTTACCGGGATTATGAATTAGCGGCAGTTTTTAAAACTCTGAAAACTTTGATAAGACAAGTACTTGATAATGGATAATTAATTACAGATTAACATAGCTCAGGTAAATTTACCCACCCATGTGCGCCAAAGAGACATCTGGACGTGAATGTGGGCGTGAATGAAGCCATTGGTAGCTCAACGTGAGGCCCCCTCTTCACCTCATGTGCGGAGGCTAACAGAAGACGGTGCCATAATCTTTCTAGTCACGTTTGGGTAGACTTTTTCAACTCACGTTTTATTTTGACGTTTTCAATGTATAAAAAACTTTTTTACACACGTTCTAAGTTGAATTTGAATTTGTATAGCCGACTTTACACCGTCAACGTTTTAGTTGAATTTTGACATCTTACAATCCATCTATGATACACACGCGGCAATAGACCTTTATACAATATAGCGAAGAGATTCAAAATGTTCTTTTTAAAGTAATTTTATATTTATTTAAATTTAAAAATAATAATATTTTTTTATATATAAAATGAAATTTAAATAATTTTATATTAATATTATTTTTATTTTATTTTGTAGTAAAAGATAAATAATTCAAGTAAACCAATGTAATAAAATAATATATGTACGAATTTTAGGAAAAAATTAAATTATTTTAAAAACTCCTCCCAACATGTAACAGGTAAAACGCTATGTTGGAGCCAAAGGCTGGAGCAGGTTATGAAAACCTATAAAGCCCAAAAGCCATCAGGAACAAATCATCTCCTCCACTACTACCTCTAACACCAACGGTACTTTTTTAGAATGACTCAGCAAAAGATCCATACCTAGTAAAACCATTCGTTAGCTATCAAAAACCTACCTAGTTAAACTAATTAAACCAAAAATTACCATCAACTCATTTTAAGGTAAGGGGTCAGTCCTATGATATGGAGTCTACCTATCAATTTATTAATCAACCATTTTACCAACATTTATTTTATTATTTTTTGTTTAGTCATTACTTAATTTAGTATAGTTTTAATTTATGTTTTTTACTATTTTTCATAATCAAATTTTATTAATTTTTCAAATATAATGGTTTTTTATTTAGCTTTTTCTTCAATCTTAATTTATGGAAATTGTTTTTCAATTAATTTGAATTTTACATTTTTAAGGGTTTTCATTTTCAATTAGTTTGTTTTCCTCAATAATATCTTTAATGTTTACCTTTGCCCAAATTTTATATATATATAGTTTCATATTTGTAAATATAATCAAATTTTATGTTCTTTTAAACATGACTTGGTTTTTATTTAATATTTTTATTTAAATTTAAATTTATAATTTTTTTAATTAGTTAAAATGATTTTTAATTATTTTTTTGACTATTTTAATTTTCAACAAATTTGTATTTATCAATAATAATATAAATATTAATGTTACTTTTACTATTAAAAAATGAGTCATTTTGAATATATATTTACTCTATTTTTACATACTTACACATATTTGTAGATACTATACATAGGTGTAATTTATTTTTTAATATTTTAAGTAATTATTATGAGCAATTTTTTTATTAATATTTTTTTTATTTATAATTTATTATTAATAATTATTTTATATTTATAATCGTTTTTATGTTTAAGTTTTTTTTCACAAGAAAAAATACAATTTGTTATTCCTTAAATTTAAAGTTACAAAATACATACCAACATCATCCTTCAAGATCAAATACTTAATAATTATTGCCTTGACATGAACAAAACTATGAAGCTTATATTCTTCTCCATCACCCTATTAAGACTTACAAAAAAGAAAAAAATAATAATTGTTTTATGTTTAAGTTTTTTTCAAAAAAAAAAATACAATTTGTTATTCCTTAAAATTAAAGATACAAAATACATACCAACATCATCCTTCAAGATCAAATACTTAATAATTATTGCCTTGACATGAACAAAACTATGAAGCTTATATTCTCCTCCATCACCCTATTAAGACTTTTAAAAAAAAACATTATACATCTTTCAAAAGACAGTATACACATGCATCGATCATATTCCCATCAACCCACTGAGAAAATAGAATAGAATGGTTCACCAGTGAAGAATCCAATCACCTCCTTTGACAAAACATCTACCTCTTTATTAAAGACCGGGTAAATATGGCTGAAAAAGGATATAATCAAATTGAGATATTAAAAGTTTTGAGATTGTTTTCATGTATTGAGATAATAGGTTTTTTAATTATAATATTTATTAAGATTTTAGACATTTGTGTTAATTACCCGGCTGAAAAAGGATATAATCAAATTGAGATATTAAAAGTTTTGAGATTGTTTTCATGTATTGAGATAATAGGTTTTTTAATTATAATATTTATTAAGATTTTAGACAACTGATAATGTTTATTAAGATTTTAGATCACTTAAATTAAATTTTGTAAGTGTTAAAAGTTTTATATTATTTTGTTATATATGTGAATCTTTTGTTTTAAGATTTATAAATCAAAATTAAATTAAATTAAAATTTTAATTTATATATTTTATTTTTTTAATTTTTAATTTTATTATTTAAAAAATTGTATTTTAAAAGCACTTTTTAATAATTGTAATGTGAATAACTTTGATGAGCATTTGATAAATAAATAAACAATACAAATGGAGTGGATAGACTATGGAGGAAGCTAAGTTATTGTTTACCAATACAATCTTAATTGTTTTGATAAAAGATTAAATGTCACATCTCCTCTCCTCTCGTCTAGAGAGGACACGAAGAACTGCTATCCAAGAGGGCATCTAGCCCCATGAACATAATAAAAAATGCATTGAAAGTAAAAACATATGCAAATGTATAATGTATGAAAATACAACGGAAGTAAATCTCAATCAATACATTCATAATAAAAACAAATGCATTGCAGAGTTAATACAAGAGAGCACTTATGTTGAAATTGAGTTGCCCCGAGCAACTAGCTTTGTCGTTGCAACGTTCCACCCAACCATAGGCCATTTTTGCTCATCAATCTCTCAGCGCAATTTCCACCCCCAAGCTGGGCATGATTTCCACAAGGAAAAAGGGAACAATAGGCTCACACATAGCCAAATACACACCAAGGTTCAGCCAAGCCAATCCACGGTTGGGTTTATCAGGCTGCTAAGGCAGTGGAAAGAAAGAATTGTTAAGCTAGTGAGCTCGACCACAGAGCTATGGACACCTCTACAAGATCTATTTAGCTTGGCCTCCACAATACCTACACACCTGACACAAGGAAGTATTCCCTTCACTACTACACAATCCTTCGAGCCATACCTTTGCTTCCAGTGTTATCCAAGGTGTGCATAGAAGACCAGCCAACCCCTTTTGATCTTTTTGTGAGGTTCCTCTCTTCACTAGGTTTATCAAGCCAATTCCAGTCCTCTTCCACTCCTGAGTCTTACTCACAGTTTAGACCAAAATAGGGATGCACATAACAGCAAAACACAAGTGTTGGGCATGAAGGAAAACGTTTTGGCAACCAAAAATGAAATGGTAGATGGGGAAAAACCCTGGGAGAGAAATTCGATTTCAGAAAATGTTTATGGATTTCAAAGGGGCAGAAACGACCTCTATAAACCCCCAAATTGTGAATCTCTCTTCCCATCCACTGTGCAACACAAAAACGGGTTTCCAACCATGGAAAACTGAAGGAAATGTAGAAAAACATGAAGCAAAACACCCAGCTAGATCCAACTGCGTGAGGAAGTGAAACACATGGGTGAGGAATGGAATGGGCACACATTTCTGGGTGTTTTCTTGCCCGATGAGCAAAAATACGATTTCCCAAAATTCATGGCTTGCCCCATTACGAAATTGACTGCCATACCTCTCCATTCCCAATGCATTAACTGCCTCAACCAACTTCTGTAAGAATTAAATGATTGGGTGTATAAGACAAAATGGGTAGTTGAGATTTTATGGGCCCTCTAATTGACATTTGGATTAACACTATTGGCTCAAGGGTTTGAATAGTTTCCCTCCCTATTCCTTGTGAAATCATGTCCCCGTCTCTTAGTTGCGTTGCATAGCTAGTTGTGGGTATTTTATTAAATTGCATATTTATATGATGTCTCAATTTATATTGTGCCTGGCTAGCATGAGAACCATATCTATCGATTTTAATTATGGATACATAAAATGCTAAATCGATGGCGGGGCCTTGGCCTTGATCTCCTCACCATGATTTAAGAATGATATTTACATCATGTACAATTTTTATGCAATGGGGTCAAAATCGGGATATTACATGAAAGATTCAGCAAAATAGTACAAAAATTCCTTAAAGCAGTTTTAGAGGATCTGCATTAGTATATAGATTAATTATAGTTATCCAAATGAAAATAAACTTGAGGAAAAAAAAGAGCTCCCTAAGGTGCTATAAATTCTTACAAATTGTCCTAGGGTACCCTACAAAAGAAATCGTAGAAGAACAAAACTAGGAGCTAGTGCCGTTGTACATTACCTGAAAATCATGAGTGTCTTCTTCGTCTTCTTCAGTAGTTTTCTCAACATCACCATCTTCACTATCGACCTTTGTATCCTAAGTATCTCCCACAGTCTCCTCAACATCCACATCATGAGTGTCTCAAGTTCCTTTAGTTGTATCTTCGCTACCTAAACTATATGTATTTTGTTTAAGATTTTCTTGACATGAACAAAATTATCAAGCTTATCTTCTCCTCCATCACCCTACTATCAAACCCAAACCTTCCAACATACCTACTTAAGACTTAAAAAAAATCAACATCATTGTCATAATCATCTAATACATCTTTCAAAAGACGGTATAAACACATGTATCTATCATACTCCCATCAACCCATTCAGAAAATGGAATAGAATGGAACCACTGAAGACTTCAATCACCTCCTTTGACAAAACATTTACCTCTTTATTAAAGATCCGATAGATATGGCTAAAAAGGACATAATCAAATTCTAATATTAACAGTTTTGAGAGTGTTTTCATATATTTAGATAATAGGTTTTTCAATTATAATATTTTATTAAAAAGTTAAACGAGTTATATTAAATTTTGTAAGTGTTAAAAGTCTTGCATTATTTTGTTATATATGTTAATCTTTTGTTTTAAGATGCATTTTTCATTAAATTAAAATTAAATTGAAAATTTCATTTTTAATTTATATATTTCTATTGTTTTCATTTTAAAATTTATTATTTAAAAAAATTGTATTTTTAAGCACCTTTTAATGATTGTACCGTGAATAACTTATGAGAATTTGATAAATAAATAAACAATAAAAATGGAGTGTTTACACTATAGAGGAAGCTAAGTTATTGTTTACGAAGACAATTAACATTGTATTGATAAAGGATGAAAGATTCGTACAAAAATTCCTCACAGCAGTTTTAGAGGATCTACATTAGTATATAGATTAATTATAGTCATCTAAATGAAAATAAACTTGAGGCCAAAAAAGAGCTCCCTAAGCTGTTATAAATTCTTGTAAATTGTCCTAAGGGTACCCTACAAAACAAATTCATAGAAGAACAAAATGAGGAGTTGGTGTCACTGTATATTACTTGAAAATCATGAGTGTTTTCTTTGTCTTCTTCTGTAGTGTTCTCAACGTCACCATATTCACTATCGACCTCTGTATCCTTAGTATATTCCATAGTCTCCTCAACATCCACATCATTAGTGTCTCAAGTTCCTTAATCAGTTGTATCTTCTCTACGTGAAGTCTGTGTATCTTGTCTATCTTCTTCATTAGAACTGGTGATATTTACCACAACAGATGGTGGTTGTATAACAGAGTCATCCACAATCACTCCTTATGAATTCTCATCCAACCAAGAGTTCTTGCATGCAATGAGGTCCTCATACTTCATCAAGGTTTTTGAAATTGCTATCACTCAAGCATCACAAGAATGAACAGACCCTTCAACCTTGTCAAGGCGGGCACTGTCAAGCCCAAAAATAAAATTAGAAATGTGATGAGAAATTTATTCAATTTCTTTAAGATAAGTATCCAAAATAATAATGAGCGGTAATTTGTTGAATAGCACCAACCAAACCTTCTATATGATACCTCATCAATCTTAAATATTGGGAATGAATAACATGTATATCAACTGAAGAGTCTCAGATTCTTTCTGTAAGGTCCCTAATCTCTTTCTCATAGTCCATTGTTATAGTATAGTCCTAGATCCCCTCCAAGAGAGCAATTCTCACAACTGAGATAGTTGCAATACAAACCCAATACATAAGGAAAAACCAATAACCACAAAGAAATTCAAATTACACTAACCTTAGTAAATGATAGAGAATTTTCCCCACAGAATAAGCAAAATCCACCCAGAATCATTGTCCTTCCAAACAAACTAAACCTCTAAACAATACAAAGATTCCCCTATATCCCAAACCTTCCAAACAAATGAAAGTGTAGAGTCCAAATGTAAGCAAAAAATTATGTAGGCATGAAACTCCAAACTCCACATAGATAGCATTGAATGTAGTAGGAGGCCAATGTCTCAGTGCATAGGAGAGAGCATCAAAATTCACCTTAGGAGTCACCACCATTCCAAAGTTTCCCCTCTCACTAGTCTTCCTACCTCCAACACTATTTGAAGGACAAGAGTGGAACAATCTATACAATTAACATTGTAAAACTTCATGTTGAAGCTTCCAAACAGTACCTCCCCATACATATATTAAAATCTCATGTCTGTGAACCAAGAGTCGGTAATTTGCATTCACCTAGACATGTTGAGCACTCCACATTGCCTGAAACATTAATGAACATTGTTGCCATATGAAGAGATTAATGCTTGACATAACTAGTTGGTGATATCAAAATGAACTTAGCATAACATAAAACTTCTAAGGGAGCCAACAAAATGTGTGGTGACCCCATGTTTTCTTATGCTCCCCTCTAGGAACACTCGAGGATTCATTTGCAAGTTTGTTTATCATCACATTGTGTACACGTCGAACATGAAAGATTTGGATATTTAGAATTTGATGGAGTAAGACAATAATACATTTGTGAATATGCTTATCTATAGAAGATTATCTCTCATCACAACAAGTGATTGAATTACAAAAGCAATTGTTTCTTTTAATCCCAGATATAAAGCATAGTATTCTTTTTAATTATTGACACCAATCCAAGCAAAAATTAAAACTACATTTCCACTAAGATAAAAAATGATCCCCCTCCCGCACCTACGAACTAAGCTATTGATAAGCTATTATTGATAATTATAGGGAAAATATTTAGGAGAAGGATCGTGAACTCAATATTCCCATTATAGAAAATCATGAAAATGTAATGCATCCCCTAGTAGTATATTTAGGATAGTAATGGAAGACTTATACCTTGCCAACTTCATTGTAGGTCAATTATGCACAATATTACTTTATTTAATATAATGTTTCTTTACTGATACTAAGGACTCTTGGAAAGAGAGTAAGAAAAATGTCTATCATGTACATATGGTACTAAAGTAGAGAGCGCATTTTTCATTTACTTTAAGTTCTGCGCAATTTTCATTTGCTTTTAATTTCTTGTTATTAGTTCAATTTTCACGATCTAAAGTTTTATAAAGTTTAAAAAATACATTGATTTTTTGAAAATTAAAATTAAATTTTAATTTTTTGAAATTCTATTTATTCCAAGTTTTGATGGGTTAAAGAGCTTATTAGGATATCAAGTCAATAATAATTTTTTGAGAAATTTTTTTTTTTTAACATGGAATCTTTTTAAATTGTCATGTGGAAACTTTTATATGTAATTGTTGACATTTTTCGTTAAGAAAAAACCATTACCATTTCTCATGTCATGTTTTGATTTTGATGTTACCAATTTTATATTTGATGTTTTTATGATTACAATTATTTATTGATGTGATAACTTCTTTAAATATTTTTATGATTTTTTGTTTACTTTCTCAATTTCTATAATCAACTTGAAACTTATTTAATTCCCTAATTTTTAGATTTCGCAAGGACTAACCACTTTGTGGCAATTTTACTTGTTTAAGGGTCTCGCCACTTTGTGGCATATTTACTTGTTTAAGTTACTTTTTACATGGAACTATAATTTATAGGGTAACTTATTTCATATAAGTGGGCCACTTATTTTATTGTAAACAGTAACTTAATTGTAAATTTGAATTGATAGAAAGATTACAATGGAACAACTTGAGGGCATGTTCCAGAAGTTCTTTGTTATAGACTAGGGTTTCGAACTAGGTGTTGCACCTGGAAATTCCACCATAACCTGTTTTCCTTTCAGAGAGCCAGACTTGAGATACCTTGGTCAATTTTTTCCATCTTTTGGGAGGACGACGCTTTTCTCCAATTATGACAGAGCGTCGACGGTGCTGTCTGCAGTGGAGCAAGGAGCGATGATCCCTCTTTTATTTGACAACAAGTTAGATCGACGCTTTTACCCCTTCTACTAGGTGCGCCGATAGACTAAAAAGGAGAAAACAAAATGTTTTGGAAGCTTCCTTGCGAAAGCCTCCGTGGAGTTAGTTCCTACTTGCTTGGGAGATGTGGCATTCACCTCCCTCACCTGTTGGGACAATATCCTATCCATTCCCCAAGCTTATCTCATGTATTTTGGCCTATAAACGAAGCCTTCATGATGAGAGTGGTGGAGAAAAAAAGAAAGTACCATTATGTTGTTGAATTAAGATTTGAGTTAGAGGCAAGATAGAGTGGGCTTGTATGTGAAGAGATTGTCATAGGTGCAAAGGATTGTAGACTTGTTCTAGAGGATAAAGCCATCAACATCAAAGCTTGGTTGTAACTTTACTTTCTCTTCATTAATAAAAAAGTGTTTCATTTTCCCATTTTTAATGTGTTTTAATTACAGATTAGATATTGTTGGAATCCTTGATCACTGACATAAGTAGTTGATTTGTCATGATGCTCTCACTTTGTGTTTTTGTCTTTTGATCCATTTTGCAGGTATTAAACATTGCAAGGACTTTTTAAGCAAGGACAAAAGGACTTAGGTTTAGGGTAAGATTTTGGTTTCATGTTATTCAAATTGATTACTTAGGGGAAAGATATACTGTTGTGATCTTTTGTTCTACACTTGTGCTTTGCAGGCTAGAGGAACAACTCTTGTCCGCAAGAGGTGTAAAATTCCTGATAACAAAATTGGCAACCATACTGGGGACAGCTTAATCCAATCAGATATGGGGAAGATCCAGTCATATCTGGTGCAAATCCATACAGATCTACTTTTGTTGGTAACTTTCTCACCTACAAAGGTCACACTCTCTTCCTTTAGTCATTTCAGTTGATAAGGTAAGCAATCTATCTTATTGTTCTGATTATTGCCTCTGTTTAGAATTTGTGTTTATCCCTCACAATCCAACTCATCTCAATTTTTGGTGTCTTATTCAGATCTTTGATTTTCTCATCTATTGATCTGACGGTGCACTTAGCTTTGGTTGACAGAGCACGTACCTCTCCACAGTGCACTTTTTCTTTTGGTAAAGAGCACCGACAATGCCTTTTTCAGTTAAAACAGAGCACCGATGGTGCCTTACTGAAGTGGACAAAGAACATCACCCCCTCTACAACGCTCTAGTGAAGCTTGCCTTCTTGCGCCGAGGTAGGCCTTTTGAACTGTCTATTTTTTATTTTTTGAGCTTTCCTATTCTATGAAAGATTCCAGTGTGATTTGCTTGAGTTCTCTGATTGATTGATTTTTTTGGTTTTGATCAATTGATTATCATTTGATGAGTTCAATTTCAAGACATTTTATTTTCTTCATTTGGTAAAAAAATTTTGAAAAAAATTGTGTGAAAGACAGTCTTGGTTTTTGTTGATTTGTGCCTTCTTTGATCTCTGAAAAAGTTCATCTTGAAAAGGAAAATCATAACTTCTCATTGAGTTGGTTTATTTTGAATTTCCTTATGCATTTTATGTTTCATAAATTCAATTTAAAAATACAAAAAGAAATAGGTTAGTTTGTCTTGTTTATGCTTAGGAAAAGTTTGTTTTTTCAGTCGCATGAGTGAGCTAGACATATAGGTCTTTTTGGCATTTCTGAAGAAAAATTAAAATTCTGAAAATTTAGAGCCTTTGCATTCCTTTCTTGTTTCATAAAATTTAAGCTCTTATTGGTGAATTTTTGTATTTGAAGAAATCTTTTAGAATTCTTGTTAGGTTTTGATTTTAAATTGTTGAGAGTGGCATTTAAATCGGTGTGTCTTTGAAAGAAAAGAAATTGTCCTTTCCCTACTCTAGCTTGTTTTCATTGAAAGAGAAAGAAGTGCATCACATATAGAATAATTTTGCATTTTGGAGACAAAACCTCACAAACATTCACTAGTCATTCAGATAAAATGAACAGTAGCTTTAGGCTAAAATTTTATAGAAATTTGAGTGATAGGGTAGAGACGTGTTCCTACGTCTTAAAATGTAGCAACTGTCATTTCATGCCTGCACTGTAATCTAGGGTCTGCGCGGTTCCTCCACGTACCGTCAGTATATAGAACGGCCTTTCACGTACCCTTGAGGTATATCGAAAGGTACTTCATGTACTCGATTGTATATAGGAGGGCCCCTTTCGAAAGAATGTGCATTAGACAATACTACTATGGATTTGAGCTCCCACATACCTTGTGTATATCGGGAGACCATACTAGGATTCCTATACCATATGAGAAAATCCCTTTGGTCGTCTTGTTGGATCAATACACCGAGAACAACACTCGGGGAGCTACTACGCACGTGCCATCCAGGTATCCGGGTATTTAGGTGAGGTACAGTTTATCCTCCTCATCACGTTTTACTATTGGACCCTGCGGTATATCACGAGTTGCGACAACTTGACAATCCTAGTGAGAGACCGGCTATCTTCAGCCCATCCTATCATTTAAGTCTGCTTGCATCCTTTATCTTGTGTAGGTCTATTTGTGTGTGTCTTTTTCTTTTTTACCTAGGGTAGAAAACTTAAATCCATCATCCTGGCTGAGCAATTTGTGAGGCGATCTCATAGATTGTAAGGATTACCACCTAACTCTCCTCCTACCATGGAAGGACACGAAGGTGAAACCATGGAATGACTAGCTTCTGTTGATGCTTGCATAGAAACTACTTTAGCAACTGAATACATAGAATATTTCTTTGTCTACAACAATCCTTTGGTCCAACTGCCTCCTGCAACTGGCACAACCTTTCCTTTTCCAATGGAAGGTCAACCTGGTGCACCCGACTAGATTGTTAATCATCCACCATATCAAACCATAGAAGCATAATATGGCCCAAATGCTCCTTTTTGGAGAACATCTCTAGGATAGACTATTGCTGAGTACGGAACTACCACAACTGAACCTGAGCCATCTACACTGTCTCCTTTAAGGAAAGACCTTGAGAATGCCCCGTCAAATGAAGAGTTTTTTTGAGAATCTATTGAGCATCTCCATAGATGGTGTGCACATACAGAAGAATTAAAAAATATTGTGCAAGTGAGAAGGAGAAGTATTTCTCCTCTTCCTAGTCTTTCAAGAACAACACCACCTGGGTATCGTCCCCTATCATCGCCTCAAGTAGCTCTTCTTCCAGAAGCATCGACCCAAAACTTGGTTACCTAGAACATTTTTCACACCCCACCTCCTAGTCAAATTCTAGTTCAAATCCCATATCCTATGCAGGAATCCCCATCCATATTAACTCCTTCTATAGTTTCTATACTTGGGGGGCATTCCCCAGCACAAGTACAATCATCTACTGGAGGACTTATTTCTAGCATGGCGATTACCAATGGGACCACCAACGACAAATATTTGTCCTCCTAATACTACTACGGTTGTACCTCCCACCAGTCAAGGAGGACCCTCATGGGTCCAACCCGCCTTTACAACACTTTCCTGGGGATATAATTATCTTGGAACTCAGCCACCTATAGTTAATCAAAATTATCAACAAACACCGTCTGCAGTAGTTTATCCTGGAATGCCTTAGCCTGGAAATGTCTTTGTCCCTTGGGGACAACCAAATTGGTATAATGTTCCATCTTATGGAGGATATTTTGTAAATATCGCTGGGGGGTATGGTGGACCACCAGGAGGCCCACCTCCTGGAGGTCCATCGAGAGGACCTGGAGGACCTGGGGGACCTGGAGAACCTAGAGGACCATCTGTAGGTCCACCTCCTGGTGGACCACCTTATGGAGGACCCCCACCTGGAGGACCACCCCCTGGAGATCCGCCTCTCTTGGGTGGTCCTGCTAGTAACCAACAACCTCAACAAGCCTTAGGGGCATCATCTATGCCCATTTATCAATCTGCATATGGTCCTACTGGTCAACAAATTCCGTACCAATATTACTAGTATCCTCAACCTAATCAACAATTGACATTTCTGGCTATATTAGATATGCTAGATTTGTCTAGATTGATAAATGATCCTATTCATCATGACCCCTCCTGGCCAGCCATTTCGGTCAAATTACCTTCGGATATACCAAAGTTTCATGGTAAACCCAGTGAAGATGCTAAGAACCATGTGATGACTTTTCATCTATGGTGTTCATCCAATTCTCTCATGGATGGTTCAATCCGTCTACGAATTTTTTAGGGAACTGTCACTAGTATTGCTGCAAAATGGTATATAGAGCTACCACAACACTCTTCTGGGATTTCAATGCTTTGGCAATGGCATTCTTAACTCACTTTCAATTACCAATATGATATGAAACAGGTACAGACCTGTTAACCTCACTTCGACAAAATACTTCAACACATATCTTCGATCATATTCATGAATGGAGATGAAGATGAAGGTTAATTAAGGCCCCTATCCCTGACCAGTCACTCGGTGATTAGTTCACAAAGTCTTTACTCCCACCCATTGCTAGATATGTTTCCATGGGAGGTGTTGTTACAAAGGAGCAATCTATTATCCCTGCTCAGTACTTAGACGTGGTTTACTCCTAGGGGGGTACTCTTTATGACTTAATTCCACATGCTCCTCACCCAACAACTGATCCATGAAGACCCACAACTAAACCACTTGTCAATGGTTTTCTTAGTTCAGTTCAAGCACAAATAACAATGAAATATACTAAAAAATAAACTCAACCTGCTGCACCAGTAAGTCAACCAGCACAACCATCCAAGACTGCACCCTCTCCTATTGCTCCTATTCCAGTAAATGTGGTCCAATCCGCTGAATATTCAGGTGGAAAAAAGAAAGGAAAAAATAAATAAATAAAGCCTGATAATCAACAGGAAGAGAATAAACATTCAAATCCTGATGTCAATTCAAAAGGTGAGAGAAAGGTAAAATATCCCTATTTAATCTATGGAGGGGACCATTTCACTAAAGAATGTCCTCGTAAAGAGGAAGTTTATAAGTTTTTGAAATCTTCACCCACCCTCATAGTTCTAAAAGATCCTTTCCCCACCCAACAGCAATTGATTGATCATCAATCTTTGCATGGGCCTTCTTTTCTTCTTTTCTTCATCCAAAATTAATAAATATTATTTTATTATTTTAAGTATTATTTTATTAATTTTCCTTAGGAGGCCCATTTTGAGTTGAAATTTCCTCTAATATGATTATGCTGTTGGATTGAGATCTGAGTTAGAGGCAAGATAGAGTGGGCTTGTATGTGAAGAGATTGTCATAGGTGCAAAGGATTGTAAATTTGTTCTAGAGGATAAAGCCATCAACATCAAGGCTTAGTTGTAACTTTACTTTCTCATCATTAATACAAACGTGTTTCATTTTCCCATATTTAATGTGTTTTAATTGCAGATTAGATATTGTTGGAATCCTTGATCACTAACATAAGTAGTTAATTTGTCATGATGCTCTCACTTTGTGTTTTTGTCTTTTGAACCATTTTGCAGGTATTAAACATTGCAAGGAATTTTTAAGAAAGAACAAAAGGACTTAGGTTTAGGGTAATATTTTGGTTTGATGTTATTCAAATTAACAAAGAAAAAATGATTGTTGAGTCTACATCACTTACTCCTTTTGAAGAAGTTTATAAGCAATTTAGTCTACCAGTGACCCTACCATCAACGACCATTTATTGGTGGCCTCATATTTTTATCACCTGCCATATTGGATTCACAACCCCTCACCATCTCTAGATTATCTGTCACACAGCTTCCTACAGATGAATCTATTATGGAATGTATGTCACTAGAGGAGATGCCTTGGAAATATCATCATCATAGGTCATCTTTCCTTCCCCCTTGCCATATCATAGAGGAGCACTTTGCATTGGATGTTTCATCTGATATAGTTATGGACCCTGAGCCTTTGATTCTCACTCGTGCTATTAAGTCTGAGGGAAATTTATACGACATTACTAAAACAATGCCCGTTGATATATCTATGAAGCTAAGTATTTCAGAACATATTCATATAGGCAAAAATTCTTCACCTTCTGAGGTTCAGTTATATACATCCTTATTTAAGGAATTTCGAGGTGTCTTCACTTGGACATACGAATAATTCCAGGGATTTATCCCTCCACTGTTTTTCATGAGATCAAAACCTACCCCGTACCTTTAACTGAATGGGTGTCCAATATAGTTCTTGTGAATAAAAAGCAAGGTATTGTTAATCTTTGCATTGATTTTAGGGACTTGAATCGAGCTTGTCCAAAGGACAAGTACCCTACTCCCTATATTGATCAAATAATTGATAATTGTTCCGGTAGCGTCATCTTTTCCTTTATGGATGGATTTTCTGGCTATAATCAGATAGATAATCTCTCGTCACACCAACACAAGACAACTTTCATCTTCCCATGGAGGACCTTTTCCTGCCAGAAATTACCTTTTGGCCTGAAAAATGCTGGTGCTACATTTCAACGTGCCATGTCAGATGATTTTCATGATATTAAACACATTGTCGAACCCTATCTTAACAACCTCCCTGCTCATTCTAAGAAGCGGGACATTCATGTCAATCATATGAGAGCTATCTTTCTTAGATGTTGTCACTTCAATGTTCGTTTGAACCACCAAAAATGTGTTTTTTGTGTCGAAACTGGTCAACTGCTCGGTTTCATCATGTCTAAGGATGGAATCCATATTGATCATTTGAAGATCAAAGCCATCCTGGCCCTACCCACTCCCACGAACGTCACTGAACTCCAAAGTTTGCAATGGAAGGCAAACTTTCTACGTCATTTTGTATGCAACTACATAGAAAGGACACATGGTTTCATGTGATTGCTTAAAAAGGATACCCCTTTTGTCTGGGATGACTTCGCACAATGCGCATTTGACAATCTCAAACACGCTCTCACCCATGCACCTGTGTTCCAACCACCTGATTACACCAAATATTATTCTTTGTATGTGGCGGCATCCCTATCAACTATAGGCATGGTCCTTGTTCAAATAGATGAAAACGATATAGAACATGTGATTTACTATGCTAGTAAAAGTTCATTAGACTCTGAAACATGATACTCACATGTGGAGAAATTAGCTCTGGCCACGGTCATCGCGGTCCAGAAGTTGTGTCACTATATTTTGCTTCGCACTACTACTGTTTATGCTGACTCTAACCCCATGTACTACGTTTTAACACGTCAGGTACTTGGGGGAAAATACTCACGATGGATCCCATTATTCTCTAGGAATTTGAGTTGGAGTTTGCTAAAATCACTTCCAAGAGATCTCTCGTTTTTGCTGAGCTTATATGTGACCTTCCTCGTACTATTGAAGAGACAGAGCCCATCGATTCCTTCCCTGATGAATCATTTTTTCTCATTAGTACGACTGATCCATGGTATGTAGATATTATTCTTTATCTCCAGACTTTACGATATCATCCCACCGCTACCCGCGATGAACGTCGTTGTATTTGTCACCAGGATAAATACTATCTTATTCTGAATGAGACTTTGTAACATCGTGGCATAGATTCTATATTGTGACGTTGTCTTACACATGAGGAGGCTGAAATCATTTTGAATGATTACCATGCTAAAGCCTATGGCGGTCATCTTTCTAGGTTGGCTACTTCCCATAAAAAATTTCATGCAAGATATTTCTGGCCCTCCATTTTCAAAGATTGCATTGAAATGGTCAATAAATGTCCACCCTATCAAATGTTTACTACCAAAAAGCGCACTCATCCAGCTTCGCTTCATCCTATCATCGTAGTTGTCCCTTTTGAAAAATGGGGCATAGACTTCATGCATTGTAGACCTACCTCAGTGAGGAGGCATGGCTACATTATAGTGGCTGTGGATTATTTCACAAAATGGGTTGAGGCTATGCCCACATATGTTGAAGACGGGAAAACAACTGCGTTGTTATTATTTAATCATATCATCGCTAGGTTCGGGATTCCTAGGGCTATTGTGATTGACCATGGGTCACACTTCCAGAACCAAATGTTGGCAGAACTTAGTGCAAGGTTAGGGTTTCACCACGACAACTCTACATCTTACTATCCTCAAGCCAATGGTCAAGTTGAAGCTATTAATAAAGTGTTGAAAACCATGCTTCAGTGAATGGTAGGACATGCCAAGTCAAACTGGCACTTGCAACTATTTTATGCACTTTGGGCCTAGATGACTACTATAAATACTTCCACTAGTTTCACACCCTTTCAATTGGTATATGTATTAGAAGAAACTCTCTCGATAGAATGCAAGATCCCTTCTCTAAAGCTCATTGTGGAACTATTGCCTAACACCACTATAGAAGAGGAACGATTTATGTACCTAAACAAGCTAGATGAAACTCATTGTGATGCTACCTTAGCTAATGAGGCACACAAACAATGGATCAAAGCTCAATATGATAGAACCGTTCAGCCATGTTCTTTCAACGAAGGAGATTTGGTCTTAACTTATGACCAGAAGAATGATAAGATGGGGGCAGGGAAATTCGAATCTATCTGGAATGAGCCTTACATCATTAGTCTTCTCTTGAAAAAGGGTGCATATGATTTAGTAGACTATGATGGGATACCTCTAGGTGAGCTCCGTAACAGGATTTACCTTAAAATATATTATGCTTAGGGCATCTAGCATAGGCTCTTTGTAAATATGTTTATAGATTGTTGTGTGTCTTAACTTAAAAGTGTGGTTTTTTGTGTGATTTAAGATGTGTTTCACAAATCCTACTTATGTATGTCCTATGTATAATGGACAGATGACTACTTTCACTGGATTCATGGATAGTGCTAATCGTTACATGCTAAATCTTGCATTAGCAGCTTGGGTAATGTACTCTCCTACAAGTGATCTGGTGAGATCAAGGGGTTTTCGTTTAGGTCCCTCTACCAACAATCTCGCATAATATCATGCTGTGATTGGATTATTATCATAATCCCTATCTAACGATGTAATGGAGATTAGGGTTTACCTAGATTCAAAATTAGTTGTTCAACAACTAAAACGAATCTACACTATTTGAAACCCTCTACTCCTTCGGACATTCCGAAGGGTGCTTCTAGAAAGATCTTTTGAACAAGTCACATATCAACATATTCCAAGACATTGAATGCTATTGCATATTCCTTAGCTAATTATGTCTTAGATTGGTACATTGCTCATAATTGAAAATCCATTATAACATAAAACATGCATGTAAATTCATAAGTAGGCATATATTTCACACATCAAATTTTTTTCACACACAACTGTAAATAAAAGTTTGTTATATATATATAAACTGTAAAACTAAGTGAGTTACAAAATTGGGCTGAAGCATCTATCTTTCGGTGCCCTCAAAAGTACAGGTCTACCATAAGTTCAAAATATACATATACAGGGCAAAATCTAAAGCTTTGAAGCTTTCAGTAGTAATACATATACAAAAAAAGTGAAAAGTCTCTATAGGCTAGTCATCGTCATGGTGGTGCTCATGATAACATATAATAGCCTGGTCCACTCTACGGAGTAGCCTGACAAACCATCCTGAGAGTCCCGCAGTATGACGCTGGTAACGCCTGGGTAAGTCATCAGTGGTAACATTAGGAATTTCTACAGTTAGACACTGCAGGTTATCCTCTAGATCTCCAAGCTTCTCATTTTCCTCGGAGCGATATGCCACCATGTCCCTAACCCTAGCTTTCCTGTCTATAGGTGACATCCCACCTGGACGTACAATTCCAATGTCTGCATAGACTATTTTTCACTTATCTCAACTTTACAAAATAAAAATTAAATAAATTAAAAAAAAATTAAAAACATGATATGTAGTGTCTTTCTTACCTCCATCATCCCACTCCTCCCCCTCAGGAATTGCGAGCTCTGGTTCATCTCGGAAGTCTACCCCCTCATAGGGATAGTCCTCAATCATAAGTAGTTGGGCTCTCAACCAATGAAAGAAAGATGACCCGTAGACAACTTTAGGACCTCTGCCACCATGGTGTGCCATGATATAAACCCACCTGAGCATCCGAGGGTCCTCAGGGTCTAGTCTACTCACAGTCAGCTGAGGCCTCATGTGGGGCACCCTCTACAAGATGAAAGACACCACCACGGCTCCATAGCTGAACTACTTAAGCGTTCCCCACTTGCACTTGCTCAGTTGGTTCTTTAGACTCACCAACATGCCTTCACACCAGTTGAATATTGACGGCTCCATGCAAACTATGGAATACAACATGTGTGACATGGTAGTCAAATGAGTGGATCTAGTCCTGGCTACCTTCCCAATAGTACACACTATCGTCCTTAGAGGATGATCCACTATTTGTTGGATGTGTAATTTCCCAAATTGTGCATATGTACCCAATGCACAATATTGGTCAATCAAATCATCCAAGGAGGACTCCCCTCCTCGCGGAATGGATAAGACTATTGGTTTCCCTCTCCGAGACAAACCAGTCAAGAATTAAATATCCTTGATGTCTATGGTCAAGATGTGGGTCCCAACCACAAAGTGTTGCTGTTTGGGATCCCACATGTCTATAATGTACTCCAATAAGTGGATGTATGCCTTCATTCCTGGTACCCTAAAATACTTCATTATCCCACAGTTCTATAAGGCCTCTATGGTAGCTGGATCACTGACTGCTTGGAAGTCTTCCGTCTCATGCTCATGCTCTTTCCAAATAACCATGATGTGATTTTTGTCTTGCACCTGTAAGAAATAAAGACCATTTATTAGAAATCACATTATGGATAGGAAATAGCATAAAATGGAATTTTTAAATAAAGAGAGGAAAAAACGATTTTTGATGGAGTTATGGTTTATTTTTTGCAAAATTTAGGGCTCGCGAAACCTTTTTTCTTTTGTGGACAAAGCGCCTACGGTGCATCTGCCTCTGCATACACAGAGCTTCAGTGGACGACAGCTTTGTTAGCTGTGGACAGAGCACCTACGGCGCACTTGTCCCAGCATGACAAAGCGCCATTGTGCTCAGGGCCAAAGAAAAAAAGGGCTGCCATGGCCTACGTTTTTAACCCTCAAAACGCCTCTAACCCTCATCAATCCAATCAAAAATCCCCTTTACATTAAATCAGAATCTCCTATCTTTGTTTAAAACTAAAAATTTACCATGGGCATGAAAAAGAATGGATAAGAATTTACCTCTTCCAAGCAAAATCAAGAAACAAAGGGTGGAAGCACTTGCAATCACCGGTGGAAGCTCTTCTTCTTTCACTCCAACTCTCAACTCTCCAAGTGGTATGAGTAAAAATGGTAAGAGTTATTACTATTCCTTTCTATTTATATTAATTTTGGAAACTTTTATTATTTCATTGTAATTTAATTGCTTTTGAAATCCAAAGTTACTTTCATAAAGTGGGTTTTTTATCACTTGCTTTAATATAGTTCTAATAGAGTTGGATTTTTAATATGTTTGTCATATTTTCAGGTCAAAGTTTGGTTCATAGCTATGGAACGAGCTCTTTTAGTCTTTTTCAAGCTTAGAGAGACAATGAAAAAGTATCGAGCATCATTTACACTTTTCACATGCTCGTAAAATAACCAGTAAAAAGATGTTGAGTCCACTTTTCGCTTTTTCAGATTCGTTAAAAATGGATTATGAAAAAGGAAACCCACTATGGATTTATATTTAATCTATTTTTAGTCTCCCTAAAAACACAAAAATATTTCCAAGTGAACTTGTTACGTTCATGCTTGTAAAAGTATCAAAATGGTCGACTAGTCGGTGGTAGGTTATCTCTTTTTCGGACTCTCTAGGCCCATTTACTAAAAAGGACCTCTTGGAGTTTTCTTATGTTTTCGTTCAGACTCTCTAAATATGAATGGCACTGAGTTTGCTTTCATCGGACTCATAAAATCAAATGATGGAAGACCCTATCTGGGAAGGAACCCCTCCTTTCTCAGGTTTATAAAAAATGTGAGAATGGACTCATCACTTGAAGGGGTAAAACAAGTGTTTGTTACCCTCTTTGAATTCATAAAAATGAAAAGAGGCACTCATATTTTAATATGGGGAAATCAAGGGAAAGGGGAATGTGTTTTTTCATTTGTATTTATGGTAGTCTACAGTCCACCTTTGAACATGGCACCTGTCTGCATTTGCATATCCGAACAGTTGGGTTTCAGCCTGTCATCGAGTCGATCCACTTTTGTGAGTCACCTGACTCCTTTGAGTGAATTCAAAGAATGCGTTTTCATATTCCTTGAATTACACTTGGTTTTAGTCTCATCAAGTCAGTGCCTCCAATTCATTTGTCGTGCTGTAAATTGTTCAAAGGATGTCTCTTCTAAAAAACAAGTCATCAATAACTTAACCTATACATAAAGTCAGTCATGTCTGAGTTAGTTTCATTACTTCAAATCAACTCTTGTTCCATGTTTCATGTCACTGATGGGGAAATCATCATGGCCCTCCTTTGACAAGTCTATTCCTATCGACTTCAGCTCATCATCCAGGAATTAGACCTAGAAACCTAGTCAAGTACCTTGAAACTTGCATGCCTTAATGGCAGGTTTCCTCGCTTTCAACAATAGGTTTTCATCATTGAACTATGATTTGAATATTCTATCAAGTGTTTGACTTCAAAACATCCATTCACACTTGAGAGAATGTATTGAGATACCTTGGGGATCATTGACATTAACGATGATTTCCCTCGCACTTGTTAACAATATACATCAATGACTTGTAATCAAGTGGTTTCTGCCATGTTCGACGTCAAAACATCTGTTCACGTGGTTAGAATCATATCTGTTGGGATTGGAATGAAGACCTTGAGAAATTAGGCTTCATCACTCTAGTTTCTTATTCTCAGGTTGTGTTTGGAGAACAGTTAGAGTCTTGACATGGATCCACATTGTATGATTGGTGGCTATGGTCAATATTTGAGTTCGAGTAACATGGATCTATCTTGTATGTCTTGTAGCCATGTTCCACCCCTTACATCATTTATTCATGGATCTGCAGTGTATGTTTGGTAGCCATGACATGGTCATCATCATGGATCTGCAGTGTATTGGTCTGCAGCCATGATTTAGTTGAATAGGTCAGTTATTGGTTCTATGTCAGTTATGAGTTCATCTCTCATTACCTCTATACTAGATTGATATCCCGCAAAGTATTTATTCTATCACTTCCTTCTAGCTTCATACTTTGGGGGGTATTTTGTTGCACCTGGAAATTCCACCATAACCTGTTTTCCTTTCAGAGAGCCAGACTTGAGATACCTTGGTCAGTTTTTTCCATCCTTTGGGAGGACGACGATTTTCTCCAATTCTAACAAAGTGCTAATGGTGTTGTCTGCAGTGGAGCAAGGAGCGTAGATCCCTCTTTTATTTGACAACAATTTAGATTGATGCTTTTACTCCTTCTGCTAGGAGCGCTGGCAGAACGAAAAGGAGAAAAAAGAATGTTCTGGAAGCTTCCTTGCGAAAGCCTCCATGGAGTCAGCTCCTACTTGCTTGGGATAGGTGGCATTCACCTCCCTCACCTGTTGGGATGATATCCTATCCATTCCCCAAGGTTATCTCATGTGTTTTGGTCTATAAATGAAGCCTTCGTGATGAGAGTGGTGGAGAAAAAAAGAAAGTACCATTATGTTGTTGGATTGAGATCTGAGTTGAGGCAAGATAGAGTGCGCTTGTATGTGAAGAGATTTCCATAGGTGCAAAGGATTGTAGATTTGTTCTAGAGGATAAAGCCATCAACATCAAGGCTTGGTTTTAACTTTACTTTCTCATCATTAATACAAAATTGTTTCCTTTTCCCATATTTAATGTGTTTTAAGTGCACATTAGATATTGTTGGACTCCTTGATCACTGACATAAGTAGTTAATTTTTCATGATGCTCTCACTTTGTGCTTTTGTCTTTTGATCCATTTTGCAGGTATTGAACATTGCAAGGACTTTTTAAGCAAGGACAAAAGGACTTAGGTTTAGGGTAAGAATTTGGTTTCATGTTATTCAAATTGATTACTTAGGGGAAAGATATACTACTGTGCTCTTTTGTTCTACACTTGTGCTTTGTAGGGTAGATGAACAACTCTTGTCTACAAGAGGTGTAAAATTCCCGATAACACTAGGTTTTACCCTTTTCCCTATGGATGGGCCATTCCTTGGCTTCATTCATGGCAGCCGCAAGGTCATTCTTCTCCCCTCTCATTTTGCAAGGAATCTAGACATAAAACAATATCTCAAGTGAATAAAAACACGAATCAATGGCGACAAGGCAACTCAGAGGGTCCACCTTTTTTAGTTGACCCCAAGCTAGACAAGGGAAAAGGAAAGGAAGATGACAAAATGTCATCCACCTTGTATCCAAAGGTGGCTCGGGCATGGGGATCGGGAAAATGTATCCCGCAAACCATCAATCTTCCCATATATGAGTTGCAATCAAAGTGATATGAAGGATACACAAAGTTTATTAGGGATTATGCATTAATCAACATTTTTGGGGGGCTATAGCCATCTAAGAGAGACCTCATTTGATGGATTAAGATGTGGTGGAAACTGAAGCTCCATTATGACCTATGCCTAGGATTAAAGGGTTTTTTCACAACTAATTTTCACAGTTTGGAGGATAGAGATCAAATATTTGAAAATAAGTCATATTTCTACAAATTCGTAGGCCTCTTCCTACAAGATTAAATGAAAAAAATTATCCTTGACAAAGAGAACTTTAGCTATGCTCTGGTATGGATTTTCCTTTACCCTTTGTTGTTATATTCTTGGTTACCTAAAACATTGGAGGGAATAAAAAATACTCTCTGGAAGTTTGTCAAATTCTATGAAGAAACCAAAGTGGGAGGTACACTTCATTTGATTGTATATGTGTTTACCTCAATATATTATAGGCCCTTACTGGAGAAATATGCCTCACATGGCATAATGAAAACTAGATCCATACTATAGAATATAAACATATATCATTTATATGTCAAAAATGTCATGTTCATGGGAATCTCTTTAAGCACTTTCCACTCAACATCCCTACTAAAATAGTTGAAGTGAAAACACACAAGAGCAAGGAAAATTGTGTCCTTGTCTAAGGGGGGAAAAGAGTAGCTCACAAACGAGAACATGAAAATACAGGGAAAACCTTTTCCTCAAATATTAGGTTCAAATATCTACTCTTAGAATCTGAATCCACAACAACAAAGGGTAAGGGGGGTGAAGAATGATAAGAGTGGTCGTAAGAAGAAACAACTAAAGGAACCCTAATACAACCTTTGCAATCGGTATTGATTCTAGAGGAGAATGTTGCATAAGGAACACACATCCAAAATGCATAGAGAGAAAACATAGAAATGGATGGTGGTGTTGATTTAGAGTTAGATTTTGACGAGAACAAAGTGGTGGGACTAAATCTTGAAAATATCATGGAATCATATTGAAAGAGAGATTACAAGGTTGTCCTAATAAAATAGTTGGAAAAGGTTCATAAATATTTCTTGACTTTAGAGAAGTTGAGGAAGATAGGGGTAGCTCAAGGATCAAACCATCCCATTAAAAAAGTCCCTAAGAACGACAAGCGAAATGGGAGGAATCCTACCAAGAAATTGATTGAAGAGTTTGGGCATATCATGGTAAAATTTGGACACATGGAGGTGCTAACACGCACCTTTGTCCCCATCTAACCCAAAATATGAATTAATGAAGCTACAAGCTTGGAACATAATAGGTATCAAGGAGCAAGCAGAGGCTCCATAGGAAATGCTTTATAGAGGAGAAAACATACATTTTTCTGTTACAAGAAACCAAGTGCTTTGGTGAGTAAGCCAACTGAATTCTCACCAGAGGTTGGCACCGTGGGGAAGTGATTACGAAGTATGCAAGTGGAACAATGGGGGATCAAAATCCTCTAGAACCATAATATAATGGAAATTCACAACTCTTTCTTAATAAACTAGATGTTATCAATCACCTTCAAGACTCTAGACTCAAAAGTTCAAACGGTAGTAACCAATTTATATGGGCCCCAAGCCCCCATTGAGAATATCAACTTCTTACATAACCTGAAACATATGAAGGAGGTGGTTGGAGAGTAGCAATACATAATTGGAGGGGATTTCAACATTATTACCTCTTTGGGTGAAAAGAAGGGGGTATATGGAAGCTAGAGATGGACAATGTTGAGTTCAACGATACGATCTAGGATATCCACATGATTGATTTTGAAACTACTAATCGAGTGTGCACATGGAGAAACTGATGCTTGGAATGTCAACCAATATCCTACCAATTAGATCAATTTTTAGTATGTGATAATTTATTTATGTTATTAATAGCTATGGAGGCCTCCATAATCCCCTTGAGTGGATCAGATCATTGGCCCATAAGCCTCACTATGGATATTGGGGGTCCTCCACTATATAATCTCTTTAGGTTTGAAACTTTTTTCTTTCTAACAAAGAATTTAAATGTAAAGTAAGTACATGGTGGGAGGAATTGGTGGTGCATAGTTGCTCCCTAATGTACATATTTCAACAAAAGATCAAGCACTTTAAGAAGAAACTCAATCATTAGAATCCAACTGGTTTTGGAAAAATATTCCATGACCAGAGGAGCGTCGAGGACCAAATGACACAAATGAAATAGGATATCATTCTCTTGGGATGGAAATAGGATCTCATCAAGCAAGATAAATATTTAGCAAAACAAATTGAAGAACATACTTTGCAGGAGGAAGTCCTATGGTGCCAAAATTCAAGGACCCAATGGATCAAAGAAGGAAAGTGCAACACCAAGTTCTTCCACCAATCTACAATCTAGAAAAGACATATCAATAGAATCCACAAATTAAGAACCCCTCAAGGTGTTTTTGAAGGCGGCTTCTAGACCACCCCCCTGCCCCCCCCAAAAAAAGCCACAAGGATTAGACTTTTGGGGGTGTTTTTTCAAACAATGCCCCTAAAAGTGTAGTTCCTAGGACTTTTAAAGGAGGTTTATAAAGACCCATCATAAATATTTTTTTGAAGACAATTTTTAGAACCCCCCCCCCCCGCCCCCCTCCAAATGTCATAAGAATTAGACTTTTGGGGGCGTTTTTTCAAAAACCGCCCCCAAAATTCATGTTCCTATGACTTTTAGGCAGGGGGGTAGAAAGAGCCCCCCTAAAGTTGTGTTTTTGAAGGCGGAACTTAGAACCCCACCCCCCAAAAATTCACGAAAATTAGACTTTTGGGGGTAGGTGTTTTCAAACCACCCCCAAAATTTCAATTATCATTACCTTTGGAGGGTTTTTTTTAAAGACCCCTCCTAAAGATATTTTTCAAGGAAATTGAAAAAAAAAACCCTCTAAAAGTCTTGAGAATTGAAATTTTGGCAATGGTTTGAAAAAACCCTCTTCCAATTTTTAAATTCTCGTGACGTTTAGAGGGGGGCTTAGAAAAACATCCCTAAATATATGATTCAAGGCGGTCTTCTAAAAATCTCACCTAGAAGTCAAAATAATTTTACTTTTGGAGGTGGTGTTTTAAAGACCATTGCAAGAAGTTCAATTCTCATGAATTTTTTTTTTGAGGGGGGGGCTGTTAGAAGGACTTTCCCTAAATATATTTTTCAAGTATATTCTCAATATCAATCCTCTCGAAGAGTACTACAATTTACCAATGATTACCCTATAATTGACCCATAATTAACCTCATAATTGACCCGTAATTACCCCAGTTAACCACTAATAACACCTAAATGACCCCTACTTGACCACTAATTACCCTAAATAATCCATGCTAACCACTAATTAACCATTGATAACATCTACATGTTCCCTACTTTTTTAGAAGGAAAACCTCACGGAGAAACCTAAGGGATGCCTCGAAACATTCATAGATGGCATATTCCCTAGTAAGCCCATCGAAGTAGACTAGTGTGCCTCACACACAAGGATTCAAAATGGGCACATGCCACCATGAACCTAACTAAATTCCCAACATCATGATAAACCTTGGTTTATTTGATCCCTTGGGATTAAATGGCCCCTACTTACCCATAATTGACCCATAATTACCCCTAATTAACCCATAATTGACCCTTAATTACCACTAATTAACCCCTAATTGATCCCTTATTAACCCCTAATTACAACAAGTCATTACGCAATAATTACCACTAAATGACCCTTAACTACTCATAATTGATCACACATTACCCTTAAATGATAACTAATCAACCATTAATTGCCCTTCATTTACACATAATTACCCATAAACGACCCCTAACTCTAAGTGGAGCTCGAGTCCATCACATAGGCCTTATAGAGGGAATTTTTTGGCTTGTGAGTGGGGTATGGTGGCCATTTTGGGATGTAGTGACACCATGACTTTTTTTTACTACTAGGCCACGGTTTGGGATTAAACTCTATGTCCTAAGTTCATATAGTTTCCTCTAGGTTTCATGGGTCATGTGCAGTGCCCCAAACAACCACACATTCCCTACACATGAAATATTTAGCATATGAGTGAGATATGTTCATCATTTTGAGAATTAACATACCAAGTATGGTTCTTTATCCCCATGGCATGGTCGAGGGATAAAAGGCAAGGCACTAGTCCATAACATATATTTCTATGGGGCTCACATGCCATGTTTTGTCACTTCAGGAATCATACATGCCCATAATACATAATCTTTGTCCTTTGGGTTTGATATGACAGGGATTCAAGGTTTGAAAGGCATGATATGTTTCTTGGGGATGAGGGCATAGTTTGGTGCAAAAACCTAGGTTATAAATCCATGGAATCTATCTCTAAGCCCTACATGCCATGTGTGTGGCCATAAGATACAACATAGGCCATGCATAGGAAATATTTAGCAAGTGAGTAAGATGTGGTGTCACATTTGAAGGATTAGTACACCAAGTATTGTCCTAAAGACCCAATACATGGTCCATGGTGAATATTTAGAATTTTAGTCCATAACATGTGGCTTTCGGGTTATATATAGGCCATCCATGAGGCCCTAGCCCATGGTTTCCCTATTACATGGATATGGTGACCATTTTTAGGTTTGTCACATAATGACTACTTCTTGGTCACTAATCTATGGTTTGATACCAAAACCCATGGTGTTGGGATAAAACATTTGTTTATGGGGCTCATGGTCTTTGCATCGTAACCCACATCATTGCATAGGGTATGTGTAAGGAATACTTGGCCTACATGTGATATGGCCACCACATTGAGTAGGGTCACACTAGGATCGATGGATATTGAGGACAAGTCCATGATATAAGGAAAAATATAAGAACTTATGCTTTCATGGTCCATTTGTAGGGCCCTACACATTATTACTTTACCTTACAAGTGAGATATGGTAGTAATTTCAATATGTGTAACAATGATCAGGATGGTTCTTGTGGCCTATACCATGGATTGTGAACTAAATTTAGGGTCTAATGTCACATTAATTTTATATGGATTTGATGGTCCATGCATGTTAACCTAGAATACCACATAATAACTATGTATGTAATCTCTAACCTACATGTAACATTAATTCCCTTTGTGGCTCATGAGTGATGCATTGTAAGTCCCTAAGACATCACATCATCTCCATAGAGGGAATATTATTTCAACTACAAGTGGGATAAGTTCGTGGTTAATGGTGTCATTCATTATACTGAATACCTTGGAGAGTCCTTTAGGGCCTAAAGAATGGGTTTCATCCCCAACCATTGTTAAGTCCTTAAGACCCATCAATTAAAAATTATGATTTAACAATTGGAAGTGGTAATGGTTTACCCAACATGGTTGGTTAAGGTAGTGTTAATCATAGCCCCAATAATGAGAGTACATATAATGATTGCATAGAAAATCATTGTTCTAATGATGACCATGCACATGTACAAGAACAAATAAAATTGAACCCAATGTAAAAGAGATTCTAAATTCATTTAATATGGGAACTAATGGAGAACCTCAAGATAACAATATTCTACATATGACAAGCACACCAAGTTTACTTGGGTGCATGATGCTCCATATTGCAAGCTTTGTTATCCCATCTTAACTTAAAGTTGTCCATGGATGGACAAGAAATAGTTTCATTGACCTTCTAGAGTAAGTGTGATTTTTTACTAAATGGAAATTTCAAGTTTATTCTCAATAAGAATTTCCAAAAAATTAATGCCACTCTAAACTTTATCTTATCATTGTTGATGACATTGTTAGAGGTTGTTATCAGGCCTACACCTTCCAATTAATAACAAATTGCCTAAATTACAATTAGATTATGACATTAGCAAAGGATTTAGTTATGGATGTTTCCAAGTGGAATGATGCATGTCCCGATGACTACATGCCATATTATGGAGATGGTAAGGAATCTTTATATTAGTGCCCAAAAGAGTAGTGAGTAAAGCTACTATATAAGTGCATCATAAAAAAGGTAGGACGAAAGGTACTTTTCTAGATAACTTTAGCCCCACAATTTCAGAGGTTATTTGGATGCAAGGGAATGTTAGAGCTCATGGATTATCATGTGAGTAGAAGAATCACATATGGTGTTATAAGGATGCTATCTATGGAGTGGTATGGCATAAGATTGAGGAGAAGTGGCAAGTTTTCAAAGATGAACCATAGAATGCAAGAATATCATTAGCATTGGATGGTGTGAATCCTTATGGAAATCAATCAACGCAATGGTATACATGTCCAATACTTTCTATCAACAACAACATATCCTCATGGTTTCCAACAAAAAAGGAAAATGCTATTTTGACACCGATCATACCAGGTTGTACTTTATGGAAATGCATAGTAATGATTCCATATGCTAATGGTAAGTAATTAATGATGAAAATTACAAATTGATGTTATTTTTTTTACAGGGACAAATCAACCTAAACGTTTGGACACATACTTCGATCCTTTAATTGGTGATTTATTGATGCTCTGGTTATAATTTATAATGAAACAGCTCTTGTGGTTATAATTGTTTTGTTTTACAACATGGTATTAGAGTCACATGCTTTGATTTTGGAAGATTCAAGAGATTTCATCTCGAGAGAGTTCAGACATGTGGGCATTCCTTGTGTTTCCTAACCCTATGGGAACTTAGAGACAATGAATTTTCAACTTTCTTAGTTCTGTAAGAAGGAAGAGGAAATTACATCTAGACATGATAAGCCGACTAACATTAGTCAATTCAAAATGAAACCAAAGCCATTGATTCTATATATGTTTGACTAAACAAGGAGAAAAATTAAACCCTTCATCATTGTTGAGTGATGTCGAAGACCCATGAACAACATGGAGTTCTTGTTTTCAACTCAAAAGATAATCCTGTCAAGATTCGTAAGTGTTTCAAGGACATGCAACGTTGAGTTTGACACACTAAACAATTTTTTAATGCAAGTGTAAATGTTGTTCTTCTATTGAGACTAATAGACACATAATGTCTATAAAATGAAATCCATGCATTATAAAATAGGGGGGAATTCTACGAGAGGAAATTACCTTTATGCTTCCTAAAGAAAAAATGGTTGTCTTGTTGGAATGAAATTGTCCTTGTTATTTTCCTATTCATTTTTCTTTTTATGTTGACTACAAGTTTCATCTTTTTCATTATATGATGTGTTATGGTGCATCATGAACTGTCCATGCAAGTTTGGTAGGTGCATTAAATACATATATTGGTATAAGACTTAATTGTTTATGTTAGTTATGTGAGATGTTAGTTGTTAATTGTTTATGCTAGTTGGTTAGTATATATGTGCATACAATACATAGATTGTCACTACGATCACATTATGAGATTTAGCGATTATGGGACTTAGGGGTTAGGGGGGTTAGCTAGGGTTAGGAGGTAACATTTAGGTGGATTAGGGGTTTAGGGTTATAGGTTGTTAGGGGATTTAGGGTTAGGTGGTTCAAGGGTTACGGGGTTAAGGGATTTGGGGTTAGGGGGTTGATATGATTTCTTTTATGAGATTTATTTATGGTCATACGCCCTTTTTCTCCCCATTTGTCTTTTTTTCATTTCTGATACTATGTCTAGAGAGAACAAGGAACATGAACAAGCATTGTATGTGGAGACCCCTAGTATTATTAATTTATTTTGCACACTTTGGGATTTATTTTGTATCATTATGTGATGTACTTATTATGCTTTATAGATAATAGATGTCAAACATTTTACGTTGAAAGGAAGTGTGCCCCTATTTGTTGAACTAGTGGAGTTATTTATTAGATAGGACACGCAATTTTAGCCTTAGGTTGATATTATCTTATGCAAGGGATATATATAATATAGCCATTAAACATGGAATAATAAAATGCATATAATGTCTATTTTTCTTATTTTGTAGCCTCAAACAAAACTCATTTGTGGAAAGGTTGGTGATATATTGAAGATGGTTTGTTGGGTTTAGATAGACATGAAGCTAAAAAAATGGAATTTTTTCATTGACAAGTTGAAATTGAGTTTCATTTACTTAAAGGAGGAGGAAGATACATTGGTATAGTCATGGAAACATACTAGAGATTATAATACAAGCCTTAAATACAAGGCCATGTTCTTGAATGAGGACTAATAAGTAGAGTAAGTGTTGTATTCCTTTGTGGAAAACCAAGAATCTTCTAAAAACCAAATTGTTGCAGTGGATGTAACTATTTAACAAGGTGTTGCAGTGGATGTAACTATTTAACAAGTTGTTAACGTGGGGTATATTCAAGAAGATATCTTGGCATGGAGAACATTTATCAGGTTTATGTAAGTTATTGGAGGCATATCTTTGAAAATTAAAGTTTTTTTTTGTCGGCTAGTCATTTTTTCTCTATAAAACCAAAGACCTAAAAAAATGAAAGTAGTCACAAGTTGAAATTGGCATTGTTTAATATTTCTATCCATTATTTATATTATTAAAAATACTTAGAATCATGATATGCCTTAAAATCATTTCCCTCTCAACCAACAACATGTCTACATACCAATGGCGGTTCTACATGGCCATTTTTTTTCCTATATTACACTTAGATTTTAACATAACCAATAGAACACTATATTTTGAAAAAATTTCTATGAACTTGAAATGAAGATAAAGATATCAGAAAATTATTATTGTTAGATCCCTAGTAATTGGAAAACCATGGTTGATGTTATGGTTTTAAAAATTTGTGATGTAAGTTTTACAACCCCTACTTCTAAAGCTATTAGAGATAATATATCGATATATTTTATCTAGAACGTGAACAAAAACCTTACATAGCAACATTATTATTATTTAATAGAGATGATATGCCTAGTTATGTCATCCCGCAACCATCACTACTCACTAGTTATCTTTTAATGGAGAGACACCCCATGAATTTTTATTAAAAAAAACTAACATGATTTTTCAATGTTTCATATACCTTGCCAAAGAAATTAAGTTCTCCTAAACATTAATTCACCCCAAAAAGCCCTGGTTTTCTTTCATTTGTTGAAGAGAGTTCATTTTCAGTGCAGAGGAGAGTTCATTTCATAGCTTTTGTTATTTGGTGCAGCTTGAGGTGGGTTTCAAAGGTTTGGTGAGGGGAGTGCACTTGTGAGAGAATATGGGAGTATATCTTGATTATTCTTCATCTCTATTGCAATAAGAGAGGGCATATTTTCTCTACCATCATCCCTTTTGAAGAGGGTCCATTCAAATTGAGGTTGTGGTTGGGTTGTGAAGGTCATGGGCTGTTAAAGAATTCAAGTGGGAGAGACAGGGGATTCATATTTACTACTGATTTGTGTGCATACCTCCATTTGAAAGGGCATTCCATTCATTCAAAACCAAAAGGAAGAGCTTCTAGAGTGAAGGGGGAAAGACTGAGAGTGTTGCAGACACTTACAAGAAGTCTTGGGGCATGGAAAGACCAAATACACAACAATAACTCATCTACTTTTACTGTTGTTACAAAATATTGCAAGAAGGGCGAGGTCATTGGTGGATTGGAGACTTGGTAACTGAGTGTTTTATCTCAATGGAGGGTGTTGAATGCAGTAAATATTGGCATCATAGTGTTATCATAAATATGTTGTTGAACAGTGGAAGAGGTTATCTTGCTGGTGGAGTTTCCACAAGTCATAACTACTTCATTTCTACATTCCCAGGAATGTAAGTATTCCATTGTCAAAATATGATTCACATCAAGATATAGGAGCTAAAGGAATCCTCACAACTCAAGATATTCACATTTATGCAGAAAAATAGTGAAAAGACTGAAATTAACACATAAGAATGAAGCCAATAACAGAGTTTATTACCACTGTTAAGTATGTAAATATGACTAGAACATGTTTATATAAAATTTGGAGAAAATCATTAGCCTTTGGAGTCAATTTGGATGCATACATGTCGCAGGCTTAGATTGGACCTCAAAACCCCCCTAGGTGGAACAATGAGATCCCTAACCACCTCAAACGGTCACGAATTCCTGTGGGAACATGGATGGAGTGTGCTAGAACATAAATGAAGGTAGGGTAGGCGTGGTTGAGTGCATGAGTGAGTGGTGGCTCTATGCAGCAATAAATGGTACAAAAGGACCAAAAACACCCAATTACCATGCATGAGCGCCTCTATTCAACCAGTTTCCATGTTTTATGGAGTGGGAGACAACCAAGGAATAAACAATCATAAATGAGGGCACATGTGTATCCAGAGTGATCAAATGTGGGCTCTTGGGTGCATTAATGAGTCCAAAACATCAAAAGAACCTTGTTTGACCAACACAACCTAGTTTTGGACCATATAACATAAGTATAAAACAAATGAAAATGTGTCCTAGGTGTATGACCATGGTACTAAACTGGTATAATGCTCTAACACCCATATTTCTAAGTATTGCTTTTGAGTTTATGCCTATGTAGAGAAATTATCATATTGTATTTCCATTCATATGCAATAAATATTTGTGGTGTTATGCATTGTTATGTGAAATGTAAAACATATGAATGAAAAACCCCATCCACAATAACACTCAGCTACAACAAAAAGGGGATCAACCTCAATAAATTACTAACTATTTGACATAATTCCACACTAAAAAAAATGGCAGCAGTGTAGTAGAAACAGAGGAGGATAAGTTGGGGTTTTATCATCGAATACCTCTAATAGGATTTCTTTCCATCTTTGTGGTTATACCACTATTTTTTCTAGTAGTTATGCCTCACCACTCTGCATCTACACCTACTCCTAGTAAGATTCTTATTTCCCTCTTCTGGTTTCTTTAGT
This sequence comes from Pseudotsuga menziesii, assembly GCA_001517045.1. Taxonomy (NCBI): domain Eukaryota; kingdom Viridiplantae; phylum Streptophyta; class Pinopsida; order Pinales; family Pinaceae; genus Pseudotsuga; species Pseudotsuga menziesii. Next base: position 172,846 of record LPNX010821698.1, on the reverse strand, counting down.
TTTGTCATTCATCATTTAATTTATATTTCTTAGCAAGCATGCCCTTCAATCTAGTATTATTACGATGACAAGTGGCGTCCTTAAAACATTTAAGGAAGACCAATTCCATTGAAAAGCCATGTATCTATGTGATTTGAACATTATTTGGAAATTATCAGTATCCCTACTCAACCATTGAACCAAAACCCCATGGAATTGATTTGGAATTTTTTTTCTCTTATATTTTTTGTAGGATCTCAAGGGGTAGAGGTGATCAAAATTTCCTTCCTTGATTATTGAATGTAGAATCTCTATCATTTTTCCTAATATATTATGAGTTTTTATTTGATAAGTTCCCTTTCATTTCATACGTAGGAAGTTATGAATTAACACGCTACACTGCCCATTAGGTTAAATATTCAAACGTTGCACTTCTCCATGCAAGACCAAAGCCTTTACCAACTGATCCTACTGTGATTTCAATTGCCAAACAAATTACAACAAGGAAACTCATTACGAGTTTTGACCGATGAAATTATTTATTTAGGATAGAAATAAAACACCAATATTATTATTTACTAGTTAGTTTTTACTATAAATATGATTTTATGTGCCCCACACAACATTCAAAGTAGGTTGGCCAAAACAAACAACATATATTACACTTACGCAGAGACTATTTGATAAGTATTTTTTGCTTAATTAAATCTCAATTGTGAGATATGGATATATAGTTCTATCAAGTATTTCTACCTAACCTTTTAATTAGTTTTTGTTACTTAAAATGAAAGGCATAATCTCTCAAGAGATGGATCTATTAGAATGATATGCTCTTTCCACATTTTGAAAATCAAGTTTATTTATGGGTAGATGTTTTATTCATTTTCAGGATCTAGAGAATGAACATGGACTCATGCACTAAGGTCTGAACCCAAGAAACAAATAGTTCCCCTAACTGGAATTTAATCGCTACTCAGTGGAATGAAATAAAGAGGAATTGTTTAGGCTACTAGATATTTTCCATAAGTTTAAAGACGCTCTTATGCTTTTATTCTTTTGTGGGATGCACAGGAATAGGAACAAGAACAAGGATATGACTAGATAAAATAGAGTAGAATCGAGAGCATTGACTCTCTATTTCCAAAGTAGGTTAGTATTAGATATCTGCCGCATTTGGAGATATTAAATGTGATTATTATCTATTGAGCATACCAGATTTTTTTATCTTCCATATTTTACTTCCATCCAAAGTAGTTATAAAGATGGTAGAGCATGCTATGTGTGCCCCCTCAAAATTCATGTGCATTTTGAGATGCTATGAACAACAACATTGTATCAAGGATGTTGATTTACAGTTAAAATAAATCACTGGTTTGGACTGAAATGAATATCAAGGCAGTGCTGGCGATATAAATATGACTAGGTATGAATAAAATTTCGTATTACAAGCGCACTAGATGGAATGGAGGTTTATGTATTGCGCTCAAGTTCTCATTATGCCCAGGCTTATAGTGAGGATCATTCTCTCATTATGCCCAGGGTTATAGTGAGGATCATTCTTTCGTAAATATTTTCTAAAGGGTTTCATAACAACAAGGAATCCAATTTTCATAACAAAACTAAATGAAGGTTTTGATACTTCTAATGTTTGGAGGCATAGTGCACTCCCCCAAAAGCACTTAATCAACAATTAAACCCACCTTCAGTTCTGCCTACAACATTCATATAACAAACATGTAAGGACTGCTAAAGGAATAATACTAATACAGGACTGCATTCAATCTTGGCCATGGGAAAAACTAACTCATTGTCTTATAATGTTTTGGTAACAAATCTTTGGGGTAACTTCGTGCAACCATTTTTTTAGGTAGGTAAATGATCCTTTATTAACAAAGTGGGATCTACCTTTGCTTTAGATGCCACAACCAAGGTGTGTCTATTCCTTCAAATTTTCCCAAGACTGGCACTTGGTCTCATCCACCCCGTCATGGAGGAGTAGCTAATTCAATTGACTACTATTATTTATACACTTAATAAGTATATGTAGGGTCATGACCATTGGCATAATTGTTTCTCTTGGGTATTATTTATAGTTGTATCTTTTGCATTTATAATATAATTATTGTTCTTTTGGAATACATGTCGTTGTGTCTTTACTTATGAATGTCTATGACATTGTTTGACAACCACACGGTATGCCACTAGTCGTTAGAGCAAGTTTGATTCTGGTCCATGGTTTGCCCCAATAAAAATGTTTACTGTTTGCCCCAAAATGGTAACAATGAACTAGCACAACCACAAGTAAAGTGGTCGGTGTAGGCACAACCAACCACTTAGTTTTGTGAAGATAGATGACTATTAAACAAATGCTAATATATATAATTTTATATCCATTATTCATACCATAATATTAAAGTTAATATAAGCACAAAACAAATACTATTTAATAAATAAATAAAAACCAAAAACTTTAATATGAAAAAACAAAAACAAATTGTTGTCATTTTCTTTAATCACCCTTTAAATGAAGCTTATTTAAATCTTAATCAAGATGCATTTAAGCCTAACAAGATAAAATGACTATACTAAATGAATCCCTATTGTACACTTGTTACACTTGAGTTAATCTTGTTGATCAGCGCAAGCAAGTCCAAAAAGTGAAATAATATCTAATTACATTTCGACATAGTTATGGAATATTCTTTTAACTCAAATTTAGTTTAAACTTTTAATAACTAATTATAACCATTGCTATCTAAATTTCACTTAAAAAAAGTTAATAATTTAGATTTGAGTTTTGTGGAAGAGTAATGATATATCATGATGAGTTGTCCCTCTTAAGTCTTAAGACAAATTACAATGAGTACGTGGTCCCCAATTTAATGGGGCGGCATGAGGCTTGATGCCCTTTGGATCTCAAGTTGTTTTGGATCCAGTGGGAATCAAGCGTGCTGCAGTTGCGTTAAATGGCCTGCAATAGGCTAAATATTGCTCGCCCCCTCAATGAGGCTTCATATTGCTCGCCCCCTCAATGAGACACTAATTGAGATTATATGTTTGTACCATCCAAGCCTAAAATAGGTGTCCAGGCTAATAAATCGATTGAATGAACTATATTAATAATCAAAATTTAGTAACAAAATTAAATTAGTTGTACTATTGTAATGATCACAATCATTACAAAATTAAATTCGTTATTGGTTATACGATTGCAATGATCACAAGATAAGATTTCAAACATTAGTGAATTAAACAAATTAGAAAAGAGATAATTATAATTTTATTATATTTATAAAATTATAAAATAATGTTTATAATGTTAGATTATAATAATTTACTAATATTTGTGTAAAAAAACTATTAATAAGTCAACACCATATAGATTGTATAATAACATGCATGCAACAAATTTCGCAGTAAGTTAAACTGTAGACCATTTGCATCTAAAATCTAGCGAGTTTTATGGCCAAAATACGCGAAAATTGTTCAAAGAATAGTTTTCAGTGATAGGAATTACATAATCTCGATACCTAAGGATAATCAAAAGTCCTCAATCCATTTTTAGAATAAAAATCACAACATCGATATACACATGAAAGGGAACTTGATGGTAGCACCGGCGAGTCGGCGACGGTGCCATAATCTTTCTAGTCACGTTTTGAGTTGACTTTTCTATTCACGTTTTGTTTGACCTTCTCAATGTATAACAAACTTCCTTTTTTACAGCCACCGTATCCACGTTCTAAGTTGAATTTGTATAGCCGACATTTTACCGTCCACGTTTTAGTAGAATTTTGACATCTATCATACACTTGCAAGTTGCGGCCAAAGACCTTTATACAATATAGTGAAGAGATGCTAATGCTAATCTTTTAACGTAATTTTATATTTATTTAAATTCAAAAATACATATTTTCTTTTTATATGTAAAGATAAATCTAAATAATTTTAGATTAATATTATCATTTTATAGCAAAAGATAAACCATTCAATTAAAACATTGTAATAAAATAATCTACGCACAAATTTAGAAAATAGTTAAATTATTTTAAAAGCACATCTTAACGTGTAACTTTTAAAACCCTAAAACCATGAGGAACAAGTCATCTCCTCCACCACTACCTCCGGCACCTTATGTTTATAAAGACCCAGCAAAAGGATCCATACCTAGTAAAACCATTCATTTACTAACTATCAAAACCTACGTAGTTAAACTAATAAAACCAGAAAATACCATCAACTCATTTTAAGGTAAGGGATCATTCCCATCATATTGATTCTAGGTATCAATTTATTAATCAAGCGTTTTACCAACATCTATTTTATTATTATTTTTTGTTATATTCATAACTTAATTTAGAATGGGTTTTTTAATGTGTTTTACTAGTTATTATAATCAAATTTTATTTTCTTTTCAAAAGTAAATTGGTTTTTGATTTAGTAATTTTTTTCGATCTTAATCTAAGAAAATTATTTTTTCCAATTCAATTAGTTTGATTTTTACCTTTATTGCAGTTTTAATTTTCAACTAGTTTGTATTCCTCAATAATATAAGGATGAGTGTTACCTGTGCCCAAAATAGTATAAGTGATTTTGAATATGTATTTACTCTATTTTTATAGATTTAAACATAGTTTTATATCTGTAAATATAATTAAATTTTGGCCATCGTTTTGGTACGACAGACTACATGTTGATAACAAAAGATGGATGTGGATGAGGTGGACTATGATAATCTTTCACCCATGAAACCCATATTTGCAACTAATAAGAAAATAAGATGTCACAACAGTTTCAAGGACCTAGTCGGCTATGATACAATATCTCAGATGATGTCAAACAATACTGGGAATGATATGCATTTATCGCCCGAATAGAACAATGATACAGTTAGTACGTTGAAAACCGGACTGGAATCAATACCCAAAAGAAGGAAAGGGGCACGATCGAAGAAGAAACCAACGGAATTGGTGGTAGGTCAGGAAATTGGAATCAGTGAAATTCCATATTACCTAGCGACAACACTAGTGGGAAGATTATGTGGCAAGCACGTAGGTGAAGCATCCTTATGCAATTGGATGGAATCCAACTGGGGGAACATTTTGGAACAAATCCCTTCGTTCCATATCTTGTCGAGGGGATGGATCTTATTCAGAGTTCATTCGGAATTAGAAAACAATGATTACTGGAATGCAGTTGGAGTTGGGGCCCCTCTAGTTTAATTCTAAAGAGATGCAGGTGCATTTTGACGCAAAAGAGAACCATAAAACATGCAACATGTATGGGTAATTCTTCCTAGACTTCCCATGATCTTCTAGAAAAAAAGTATTGGAGGTGACAAGAGACAAGCTTGGAATATGTATACCATTATAGGAGAACTAGGACACTAAGATTGATAAACGTTGTGCCAAAATACTGGTCGAAATGGATCTTTGCGAAGGATTATATGAGGAGATAAAGCTAGAAATGAATGGGAGTATATGGAATCGAAAACTGGATTACTGGAAAATCCCATTCAGAGGCTTCAGATGTAGAAATGTCGGTCATTTAATTCGGGATTGTTCGTTCCCTGCCTCGAACATACAGTCTCGAAAGAAGACATGGGTGAAAAAAATGTCGGGAATTATGCAGAAGATGGAACAAGATGGGGATGAGGTAAAAGGTGGTGGTTTGAAGACACTAGAGGAGAACGTGTACAAAATTGAGTTATGCAAGTTGGTGGAAAGAATGACAACTGGTACGTGTGATGCTTCTTTAGTTGTTATTCTTGTTATTACTTCTCTGAGGTTAGGACCATCGAAAACAGAAAATGTTACGGTGGGGTGAACTTTTCCTTCCCATAGTACCTCTATAAAAAATGGCATGTCATTAGCAGTGGATCTAGGAAAACTCTCAACCCCCAGGGTAAATGAAAACAAATGTATATAATACTAGGGCCAGGGTGTCCTCAATGTCGAGAAGCGAATAAGTAATTTATGGAGGGTTAAAACTATACTTTCTGTCCAAAGTTACTCTCGGAAGAAAGTTTCAAATTGCAAAAGTAGAAAACCAAGACATGATAGACATCAAGGCTGGAAAACAAACAACTTTAAATAGGGCCCTTAGAGTGGGAAACACCCTTCCTAGGGATGACTAATGTTATTTCTTTCCTTCAATATAAGGGGGATAAGGGGCACCCCCAAACTAAATTCCCTCAAGAGGATGATCTTTATTATGAAGCCTTCGGTCATCCTCTTACAAGAAACAATGTCTGAAGGAAAAAAATCTTAGGATGTTTTAGAGGCTATTTTAAAATATTGGTCTTTCACATATACAAATTCAAATGGACACTTTGGAGGGATGATTTATGCTTGGAGCCCAGCCTTAAGGAAGGTAGAAGCAATTAAGCTCCATAATGTGGTAAAGATAGTCCTGGAGGATAGTGCCATTGGAGTTACCTTCACAATATTGAATGCATATGGGCCCTTCTATAATCAGAGAGAATTATGGGAAACATTATCAGTTGTAGGGATTTTGGATGACAAACATTTGGTACCAGGTGGAGATTTAAATTTAACAGTGTCAGAGAGAGAGAGGTTTGTGGGAATCTTGTAGGCTCAGAGTCATTAAGAAATTTCTTCACTAATCTTTTTGACATGAAAGGTATAGTTGATGTAGAACAAAAAAAAATGGAACCCACCTGGAGAAATAGGAGAAGTGGGGAGAATGCAATCTCAAAAAGATTGGACAGGTTCTTGGTATCATAGGGCATGTTTTCAAGACCCCTTATGATATCCTCATTGGTAGAAGATAGAGGAATCTCTGATCACTGGTTCATTATGTTGTTGATAACCCTACAGGAAAAGAAAACAACTTCTCCCTTTAAGTTCGATCCGGTGTGGCTGAAAGAGGAGGAATATAAGAAGCTAACAGAGGAAATTTGGTCCCCCTTAAATAACATCATCTATGCGATCTATATGCAACATATGATGGATAACTTGGCCAAGGAAAAAAAATCCTCAAGGGAATGGGGAGAAAAATTTCGAGATCATCAGGAGAGAGATTTAAAGAAGGTGGAAGAAGGCATCAAGGAGTTGTACAAGGAAAAAGATGCAAGTTTTTTTTTTGAAGAGCTCAAGGAATTAAATATTTGGAGATACGACATACTTTTCTTGTGGGAAATGAGGAACAACTTTGGAGACTGAAAGTAGATAGTATGGATACCCCAAGGGGATAACAATACCAAATTCTTTCATATATTTTCTACACACATGAGAAATGTAAATACTATAAGGGAAATTTCAAACAAGCAAGGTATGAAAGCAATCTCCTTCAAAGAAAAGTGTGAAGCAGGAGTGTGCTATTTCAAAACCCTATTAAGCGAAACTAAAGGTTTCATGATCCAAGAAATCTTACAAGTACTATAACTCTTCCCAAAATCCATAAAAGATGAAATGAATGATTTCATAACAAGTGAAGTCACAGAAGAAAAGTTATGTAGTATTGTACATTCATTTCAAATGGGGAAGAGCCCAGACCCTGATGGTTTTTCTGTAGAATTTTCTTGGCATTCTATGTATTAATAAAGGAAGATATTTTGATAGTTGTAAGAGAATCCCAACACTCGAGTAAGATAATGGGATCAATGAAATCTACTTGTTTAGCCTTGATCCCAAAGAAAATAAAACCCAATGAATTTGGAGACTTTATACTGATTTCGTGTTGTAATACAGTCTATAAGATAATAGCCAAAATAAATGCTCAAAGGTTAAAACCAATTTTAAGCAAGATTGTCTTATAAGAACAATATGGTTTTATGTTTAATAGAAAAATACATGATGTGGTCTCGTTGGCTCAAGAATCAATTCATTCAATAAACAAGAAGAAGCTAAATGCATTTGCACTAAAAATTTATTTGTCAAAATCCTACGATCAAGTCAATTGGACATTCTTAAGTCTCCTTCTCATACATATGGGCTTCTCGATAGAGTTGGTGAATTGGATAATGGGTTGTGTAACATCGACATATTTTTAAGTGTTATTCAATGGTTCTCCATCCTCCTTTCTTAGACCAAAAAGAGGAGTATGATAGGGATGGCCCCTCTCTCCCTTCTTATTCTTACTAGTAGCATAAGCTATGAGCAAATTGATACATAGTGCTGCAATACAGACTATAAGATAATATCCAAAATAAATGCTCAAAGGTTAAAACAAATTTTAAGCAAGATTGCCTTATAAGAACAATATGGTTTTCTGTTTAATAGAAAAATACATGATGTGGTCTCATTGGTTCAAGAATCAATTCACTCAATAAACAAGAAGAAGCTAAATGCATTTGCACTAAAACTTGATTTGTCAAAATCCTATGATCGAGTCAATTGGACATTATTAAGTCTCCTTCTCATACATATGGGATTCTCGATAGAGCTGGTGAATTGGATAATGGGTTGTGTAACATTGACATATTTTTCAGTGTTATTCAATGGTTCTCCATCCTCCTTTCTTAGACCAACAAGAGGAGTATGGCAGGGATGGCCCCTCTCTCTTTTCTTATTCTTATTGGTAGCAGAAGCTCTGAGCAAATTGATACAATAGGAAAATGGAGAAGGACTACTAAAGGGGGTCTCAGTCTCAGATTCTATGGAATTAACACACATCCTTTTCATAGATGATGTACTAATGATGGGTGAAGAGTCTCTAGAAAACATGCAGTCCACATCACAGATCCTACATTTCTACAATAAGGCTACATGTATGTTTATCAATATGGATAAATCAAATCTATCCTTAAACAAAATCCCATAAGATTTACATTAAAGGTTAAGGGAAAAATATGCTTATACTCTCAGCGTTGTGAACAAAGGATTCAAATATTTGGGTTTCTTCCTCAAGCCAAATTCCTACTCATTTAAGGATTGGGCATGATTATATAAAAATATAGAAGTTCATATCTCAGGTTGGGCTAACAGAATCCTATGAAGAGGCGGTTGGTTGGTACTTCTAAAATAAGTATTACAGAGTATACAAGTATACTAGGAAACTATTGCATATATCCTGAAAGGAATCTTGACAAAGATACATAAATTATGCTTCTCCTTTTTATGGAAAACTAGTATAAAAAAGGAATAAATTCCTTTGGTGAAATGGACTATAGTAGCCAACTTAAAGAAAATGGGATGTTGGGGGATAAAGAACCCCTTTCTATTATGTCAAGCCTTGGTAACAAAATCCCTTTGGTGTCTACCAATGAATACCAACTCTTTATGGGGAAAAATAATGACTTCCAAATACTTCCCAAATTCATCAATAATTGAATGATACAAATTGCCAGAAAAAAGTCACAAAGGAGGTTCCATTAGTTGAAAGGAAATGGTTCTCTCCTTCGTCTCATAATAAATTGGACGACGTGGGAGATTGGATAGGGAAGGGGTGTCTAATTAGAAGAGGACCCTTGGGTTGGCTTAGGTTGAGACTACTCGTTGTCTGCAAACATGATATCTTTGCTAAGGAGGAAAAATGTTAAAACATTAGTAGATGTTGTGACTAGATCCTCACAAGGTGTAGTAGATGTGTGGGAAATGCACATAGGAAATGGGGCTGGTAAACGAAGATGCAACATAATGGAATGGATTATTAAGCACATTAAAGTCCAATTTTATCTCCTTGGATTTTAATGAAACAAACAAATTGGTATTGACAAAAAAATACTTCGACAGGTGAATGTACAACAAAATTGGGATATGGGGATCAAGCTATGGAATCCTTCTCAAGAGAGAAGGAATGGTGGTGGCTTACTATCTAGAAAACAACATGCCCCACGAAGGAAAAAATAATTCTATGGCTAGCAATTAAAAATATAATGTTGACATGGGAAAACTTAATGAAACTAGGATGGGAAGGACCTAGCTAGTATGTGTTTTGGCAAGCATGCAACGAAACCACAACTCACGTCTTTGTTTCATGCCCATATGCAGGGGACATATGGAAATCAAATTCTAAGGAACTGGGAATCATGAATCAAACTATGGATTCCACTCTGGATCTAAGCTGCATAAACTAGTGGAACAATCCCTCGGCGCGTTGCTTTGATTCCTTTCCTTCTCTGCTTTTTTATGGCATATGGTGGGCAATAAATTCAGCCATATTTCAAGATTCTACAATTCCAAGAGAGGTAATAGTCGATATGATTGTGCAGTGGACAAGAGAGCATAAAACAATGGAAAAACAAAAGAAAAACGAGTAATAAAAGAACCCAAAATAGATAAAAAAATCCCATGGGATTTTTTTGATGGGGCAAGCCAAGGTCATCTGCCCTTGGGAGGATCAGGAGCTATTCTACATTTATCAGAGGAGGTGTAGATTCAAATTAATTATGGTCTGGGACATCACACAAACAACAAAGTGGAACTTTCAGCATTATGGGTTGTCCTCAATGCAATGCTGGCACATAACATTTTTAATTTGCAAATCTTTGGGGACTCCAAACTGGTCATTGACTATGAAAAAAAAAAGATACAGAGCCAAGATCCTCACTTGCATCATTTACTTGAGACAATCATAAAACAAATTGAAAGATTTGGTTCCATATCTTTCAACCATGTTTACAGGGCATTGAATGAGGAGGCAGACACACTCTCAAAGAGTGCATTATTCTTGGCCACATGAATAATGACAGAGGAATAAGTGGGAATAAGCTCCTGCTGAAGCAGTGATTTCTAATCATACTTCTAATAGTCTCAATAGAAAGAAGGGAACAAGGCATGTGTTTTTGTAAAGAAAAATTTCAGAGAATAATGTCTTGAGTTGTTTCTCACAAATAGGCAAGAAAGACATGATGTAATTTGTGGAAAGCTCATGAGCTATAATGTAAGTCTTCCATGGACACTCAATGTTATTCTATATGAATAAAAAAAAAATTCCTTAGAAAAAAAATATAAGTTTTATTTTCTTTTCAAATATAAATGGGTTTTTGATTTAGTATTTTTTTTTTCAATCTTAATCTATGAAGATTGATTTTCTTTCTCAATTAATTAAACTGATTTTTAATTATCTTTTAAGACCATTTTAAATTTCAACTAGTTTGTATTCCTCACTAATATAAAGATTAATGTTATCTTTGCCCTAGCTTCGTTTTGAATATATATTTACTTTATTTTTAAATACTTATACATATTTTCATATTTGTAGATACTATACATAACTGTAACCTATTTTATAATATTTTAAGATTTTAAATAATCATTATGAACAATTTTATATATATATATATATATATATATATATATATATATATATATAATTTGTTATTCTTTATAATCAAAGTTACAAAATACATACTAATATCATCATCCATAATTAAATACTTAATAACTGAGTTGTATTGAACAAAACTACCAAGCTTATTTTCTCTTCCATCACGAAACTATCAAACCCAAAGCTAAACAAAAGAACAAAAGATACAACACCATTCTCATAATAATCTAATACTGCTTTTAAATGACACTATATAAACACTTATATCTATCATATTCCCATCAACCCATACCCATTCAGAAAATAGAATGAAACCACTGAAGACTACAATCACCTCCTTTGTCAAAACATCTAACTCTCTATTAAAGACCCCGTAAATATGGCTGAAAAGGATAGAATCAAATTGAGATATTAAAATTTTTGAGCGTTTTTTCATATATTTAGGTAATAGGTTTTTTTAATTATAATATTTATTAAAGAGGTTAGACAAGTTATAATGTTTATTAAGATTTTAGTCGACGTATATTAAATTTTGTAAGTGTTAAAAGTATTGCATTATTTTGTTATATATGTTAATCTTTGTTTTAAGATGTATTTTTTATTAAATCAAAATTAAATTAAAATTAAATTTTTTAATTTATATATATATATATATATATATATATATATATATATATATTTTTTTTTAATTTTAAATTTATTATTTAAAAAAATTGTATTTTTTAAAGCATTTTTTAAAGATTATAATGATGATGATGATGATTAACGTCTATTAAGACCAATTTTGGTCCATCAGATCTTAAGAAGGATACTACTTGGTTTACTTTAAAATCTTGTTCCTATGCTCAAAAAGCTTGCCAAGAAGCTTTCCCAGCTCATTATAGTTTTCACAAGTTAGGAGGTTATAAAGGTTTGTATTGTAGCAAATACTATGAAACTCGGATCTAATGTGGGTGTAAGCAAGGAACTCTAAGAGAAAGTGATTTTCATCCTCAACGCTCATAGGCTCACATAGATGACAAACCCTTTCCGCCCATGGAGTTTTAGAAATATACCAATGCCATGTTTCACTATGGACTTCATGAGAGTTCGTTCTAATATTGGCTATATTAATTTTATTCCGTGAGATAGTGACTACCGAGAGATACTTCTGATATTCCAAGTTAGGATTAAAGGCATCCTTATAGTATCTTAGTTTTCTCTGAACCACTAAATTTTCCTCACACCAAAATTTATCTTTAAACTTAGAAGTAATAATATATTTGACATTATCAACGTTCTGCAAATGTCATTTTCATCAATGCCCCAATGGTTTAACCAAGCCATGGTATCTTTACACCAACACTGCTTGAGGCGTAGTTGGTTTTGACTTGAGTTTAACGTAATTTTAGGAAGTCTCTTGTTTCCAATTTTATCTATCTTATGCTTGTACATCAGGTGCCTAGTCAAAGCCATGCTCTCGATGGGGAAAGACCCACTTTTATGAGGATAATAGGATAAGGCGTATTGCTTTTAATTTTGAGGTTATAAGTTATAAACAGCTTCTGAATTTTCTCAATCTTCCTCCAAGACTCTCTAGAAATGTTGCACCCCCATACTTCACAACCATACAAGATAACATGGATGACAAGAGTTTCAAAGAGGAACTTCTTTTTATCCCACATGACTAGATTGTCTGATATACAGTTATTTTCAAGACCAAAATAAGCTTTCCACCCTCCATTAATCATTTTCTCAATGGTATAGTTTCAATTGAGCTTGTGATGAATATCAATTCTGAGATACTTGTAAGAAGTCACTTCCTATAGATTTCTATTATCGTAAATAAAATTTGCATAAATTCCTTTCTTATATTTTATAATCATGTTTTTTGTCTTGTCGGTGTTAACAATCAATACCCATGTTAGAGCAAAAAAATTTAAGAATTATTAATTGCTTATCGAGATCAAAAGGATGCCTTGCCATAAAAACAATATCATCAACATAAAGTAGGAGGATGATAATTATCCCAGTTAAGATTGTACCGACGCAACCTGATTCTTCTAAACATTTCTCTAGCTTATCAATGTAAATGCCAAAAAGGGTAGGGGAGAGAGGGAAGCCTTGTTTAACTCTAATATTACAATTTATATTCGTTGTCCACCCCTCATTATTCTTAAACTTGGCAATGGTATTTTCGTATAACATTATCATTGCAACTCTCAATTCGAAAATGAACCTTAATCTCTTCTAGCCTATTTCGTAGGTTATTTCTAGGCACTCTATCAAAATATTTTTTTAAATCCACAACAAAACAAAATATGTCAGACTTATTATTACGACATTCCTCTGCAATTATCCTAAGCATAATGAGGTGGTGCATGGTTGAATGGTTCCTTCTAAAAATTGCTTGTCCTTTAGCCCACCTACCTTCCATTTCTAGCCATTCATTGATCTTCTTTTCTAAGATATTACCATATAACTTAGCTAAGAGAGGGATAATCACAATAGTCCGATAATTAGAGGGGTAATTTTTATCACCAATTTTGAAATAGGAATAATGAGGCTTTGAGTCCAAGGTGTAGGAAGCCCTTGCTTAACCGCTAGATTAAAGAGTTTGTGGATGTGTAGGATGAGGATATGCCCTCCAATTTTTAAGATTTCTGCATGGTATCCTTCAATGTCTTTGGCTTTTCCATTTGCTAAGTGTTATACCTCAAAATATATCTCTTCTAATGAGAAAAATTATTTCTTTGTAAGAAGGGTTTGAATGCTATCTCTGATATCTGAGGATTCATAAAGCTTTTTAAGATAGGAATTCCAATCTTTTAAAGAAATTTTATTGTCTTCTTTTATTTTGTGAGTTAGAATTTGCCTCTAGAATTTCTTAGGAGCCACCTTGGAGAGGTGTACGAGATTTTCCTTCCTTTTAATTAGATAATGTCTTTTTCTTCTTTTAATTAAGCCTTTGTAGTGATTTATCTTGTCCATTTTTATCAAATATGTAGTATCTTGCTTAATTTCTTTTCTCGCATCTTTACACTCTTGATCATACCAAGGATTGGTTCTACTATTGCTCATTTTCGAGACTTCAATAGAGAACTTGTTAATGGATGACGAAAGGGTTGTATAAAAATTATGGCAAAGATTTTCTATATTCTCCATACTAGATAAAGGAAACAGTTCATTTTTTAGATCATGGAGAAAAATGTTAGCTTTATTTTTATCGAAGATCGGGTGCTTTTGGCAATGATAGTTTTCCTCCTTGGGATCGCTATGCATGGCGATATTGAAAATTATAATTAAAGGTCTACGATCAGAGTCGGACTCATGGCCATTGAAGATGTTGAAATATATTAATTTGTTTTGTAAAGGGATATCAGATAAACATAATCTGCCGCACTACTTCCAGGCCCATGGATACAAGCCATCCGGCTAGCATTTGGCCATTTTGTGAGACCATTGCAAATGATAAGATATTGAGAACTACAAAATTTGACCAGCTCAAAACTGAATAAATTTTCACCTAGATCTTTAGAACTTCTTTTGTACCTATTATCTAGCTCAAGGTCTTCGTCTAACCAAAGAGGATTAGGGTTGGAATAATCGCTTAAAAGAATAGCTTGGTTACTGGAAGTTCGAGCATTGAATTCACCAATAAAAAAGATATTTCCTTCCTTCCTTAAACTAGAAATATCATGTTCTAAACCATTATGAGGACAATTTTGAAAAATTATATTACGTGTACATCATTATCTTATATTTTTTTAGAGAATTATATATGGAACATTCAATTATTTGATTGGAACAAAAATCACTTGTTAATTTTTACATAAATTTACAAGGACAAGCATTTAATTAAAGGCAAATTTAAAACATTAAATGACACTAATATTAAAAAAAAAAATTATTCACACACCCCAAATACTTGATAAGGGTTAGTGTTCTAATGCTCTAAAATCTTGTTGGATAACCTTACATGGTTAGTTCTACATGTATGTATAATGAAAGTTAGTGTGTTACAATGCTTAGTATTAGTCTAATTCATTTTCTAACACATATATGTCTACATTGTACTAAACCAAAAGTGTAGTTTATGCTCTAAAACATTCTTGGATAATCTTACATGGCTAGCTCTATATGTATGAGTAATGGGTTCCCACAAGAAGCTACTACCCAATTATGATGCAATGGGAGTGCGCAAGTGAAAAAAATAAGAACGTGCACACACACTTGGACGTGCACATGCATTCCTGATTCGATTATGTCGAATCTCCACGTCGGCTTGTCGATGTGGACATTAGGAGTGTGTACATGTCCCTAGGAATGCACACATGTGACCAGACGTGCGCATGTTTCTAGACACGCACACGTGTTTAGTGTGTACACATTAAACATTTCCACTCACAAACCCGCGTACGCTTGCAGAGTTGGAGTCACCTAGGAGCCCAAAACAGGCATCCAAGCACCCCAAAACGACACCCACGGCCATTGGAATAAGGTAGGTGGATTACTATTTGCATTTTGTTTTTTTTTTAATGTTTTTCATCATTTTTCAAATAAAATCTGAAATTGAAAAAAAATGCAAATGAATTGAAATCGAACAAATTTGATATTGTAGATGCATTACCTCTACAATAATGACAAATACCAATGAACCATCCCAACAAAGGAGTGAAACAAACCAATCAGAGGACCCAATAAACCCTGAATTAAACGAAGAACTCGATGGTGAACCACTAGAAAACCCCGAAGATGAATTACATGGGGATTTAAACTAGTAAAGGATAGTGAGTGATAAAATGAAGAACACTAGGGAAAACTCTAGGTTTTTCCTCGCCACATCACTACAAAACATAATCGAGTCTATCAACATTTTCCATCGTGAGATAACCAATTTGAGCCAATATAGGCATCGAATGAGAGAACATTATGCCACCGGTATATCCAAAGAACCTATAAAATACCTGAATATCACAAAATCCCAATTGTGGAGCAAATTTATTGATCCGAAAACACAAAAGCGTCCATATGTGAGGAAGAGGAAAGTTTGCATGGATTGGTGTAATCACCAACCATGAAGAGAAAATTGGAGGAAGAGATGGTTCATGGTTTTTGAAAAGCCTCCATGCAACAATGTCGAGGTCCCACAATATTTTCTCAGGAAACTGTGGGCCAAGTTTGTGTTAGGGTTACATGTGAACTACTTCGACGTCACCAAGTTCCAGGGTGTCGGTCTTGGCTCAGCACAATATCGATCTCACGCCCACCGAAACCCACTCAGAGGACCTCTTGCACCTAGGCGAGATCCAAACCCGCTTCCTCAACCCCCTTGGTTAGGAACAGGGCTATAGGAAATCCACGGGTCCATTATACATGCCACATGGCACCTTCTCAGGCATAACAAATTTGTGGCTATGTCCTCACAGAGTGAGCAGGACCACCCTAAGAGACATACTTCTGCACGGTTTACTCGTGGTGGGTGAGGGAGAGAAGCTATAGGTGGTATCCAAAATGATCCATCCAGATCGATGGGACCAGTGCCACATCATTGTTCTCTCTATGGGTATCCATGCCATTTTCCCACACAGGAGCATGCCACAGAGAGCTACCTACAACAGGTTAGTTATTGTTTTGTTTAATCTTCAAGAATTGATTATACATTATGCAATCTCATAATTTCTAATAAATTTAACTTAGAATTAGATGTTGATGACTTGATTTGTTTTAATGTACATCTGTTCATTTTTGAGTCTCCAGCACCCAATTGGGATGACCTTGGTTCCTTCAACCCAGATGGAGCCATGGCAGCTGCAGAGGACATCGCGACACCATATACACAGGTAGTTTTCTTTCAGTAATTAAATGTAATGTTAGTAGTTAATCTTGTCATCCAATGTAGTTAATATTTAGTAAGTGAATTTGATATTTTTGTGTTTGCATAGGTGTTCGCAAGATTGAGTGACCAGCCATCCTTGTCGGGGATCAACAGATCCCCTCGTGTGCAGGTATCGTGTAATAAAGTATAAATTTAATTTCAGTTTTGATGTCTTATCTTTTTATAGTTATATTTTTTATGTACTAATATACGAGGCCATGAATATGTATGCAGGTCTGAGCACATAGGCATGTCGATGTCACTATCTCTCCATCGACTCACTTTTCCCACCATATATGCGAGGTATAGCCCCTGGAAGACATGTCCCTTTCTGCATCCCTTCCCACCTTGTTCCATCCATCCCTTGCCTCCAATCCACCACCACACTTCCATCCACCTCTCCCTTCTTCGTCACAACCTTCGCTCACTCCCCTCTGCCCCACCCATCCACCCCCTCCCTTGCAATTTCCCATGCTTCCACCCTCCCCCCTCCAACCAAGATACACCATCCATACACACTCACCCATCCCTCCACCCCATCCTACACCCCAGTACCCTCCCCCATATGCCCCCACCACCCTCGTTTCCCCTTCCAAGGTGGCCCATTCCATTCTACATCTAGTTGGGGTTTATTGCCCTACATCACCACTTTTCCCACTCCATTCCACACCCTCTCTCACCGTGCCCCCTAGATTTGTGTCCAACATCGATGTGGCTACATCCTCCACTATGCCATTCACCCTAGCATCGGAGTAGGTTGTCCAACCCAATGCTCCACCTGCCAGCCCCGAGGACCAATCAACTACTCCACCTGCCAGCCCCGAGGACCAGTCGATTTCTCCACCTGCCAGCCCCGAGGACCATCCTGTTGTGTTCATGGTGAGATTGATTAGTTTATAAAAATATTGTGCAATATTAACAAAAATTAACAAAGGCACTAAATTGTATGAGTTATCTTACTGTTTAAATGTTGTAGGGTGGCATTATCGAGAGACTTGGATTACGGAGGAGGGAAAGCCCCTCACCACTTACGGTATCATCTGAGGTGAGCTATTTAAGATTTGAAAACATAATTTTGATTTTTAAATTGTGTTTTATACTTGTATAATTTCCTGTAGGAGTTGACATTTGATTGTTGTCATTTCATATCTGAAGGGGAGGTGGTCGAACCGATAAGAAGGACCAAGCTTCCTCTAGCTTGAAGAAGAGGAAGATCGATTTTGGAGGTGCACCTAGTGTTAGTTTTTCAACATTAAGCTAGCATTATGTTAGGATATTTACTGAGAAAATAACAAGTATAGCAATATAACATAAGCACATCACAAGAGACAAGAGACACAAAGAGTTTTTCTTGGGGAAACCATAAAGGAGAAAACCCCACAACTTCCTCAGAGATAGAATCGGCACCAAAACAGTGAAAGCCCCAAAGCAGTAGTCTTCTTCTTCTATCTAGTCCCAGTATTTCCTTCCTCACTAATGCGCCACACTTGAGTGAGTGAATGATGTGTGTTACAAGTTATAAATAGAGAGGCTCTCACTCTCTATTTATATTCTTCCATTCACTTGAAGTGCACTCAATCATGTCAGCCTAACTTAACAATTACTTACTAGAGCCTACATCTCTATGAGTGTATAATAACCCTAGTGCCCCGAAACTGTGGGGACTTTAACAATGACTTGACATGACTTGTTTACATTATTGATCCTCTCGATCGGAACATCGGGGCATGACAACATGACTCAAATACATAATAGAAACATCCCGGAATAAACATCGGGTTACAATACATAAGATACATAGATGAATACATTCTGAAGTTACATATACATCAACACTCCCTCTTAACTAGGAAGGTATTCTTTCGACACAATTTTCAGCACTGGTCTTCTTCTCTGTATCAACTGGATCATCTCGTCATCAGCAGCTTCAGTCTTCAGAGTATTCAAGTCAACTTCACTAGATTTGGATCATCTCTCTATCTGGATCATCATGGAACATCATCACTGGATCTGGATCATCTCTCGATCTGGATCAACATCACTGGACTAGATTTGGATCATCACTCGATCTGTATCATCACTACTGGATCTGGATCATCACTAGATCTGGATCATCACTAGCTGTCATCACCGGATCTGGATCATCACTTGATATGGATCATCACTGGTGCTATCTCATGATTCTTCTCGTCACAGGAAGTTCTACAGAGCCAGCCCTTTTTCATGTTGGTTGTAGGCCTACCCATCATGTAGGTCTTCACCCAGCACTTACATCTAACCTGCTCGTCAGAAATGCATGCCCAGCACTTACATCTGATCATATAGGAACCAATCCTATAGTCACATCAGAAAGGCCCAGCACTCACATTCACCAGCATGATAGGACATCACATCACTAACATCTGTGAAAAGGCTCAGCACTTACATCTGACCTACTCGTTAGAAAGGCACATCCATCCAGGTGGGAACACATCATACCACAGTGATGAATGACTCTCACCCAGGCCGAAACACATCCTACCACAATGATGAAATATTTCCACACATTCACCCAGGCCGGAACACATCCTACCACAATGATGAAAGCTTTCTGCACTTACATTCACCTAGGCCGGAACACATCCTACCATAATGATGAAAGGGCCTGCACATTAGAGGAATTTTGGGGTCTAAAATGGGCCTCCTAAGGAAAATAATAAAATAATAGTTAAAATAATAAAATGATAGTTAAAATAATAAAATAATATTGATTAATTTTGGAGCAAGAAAGAAAAAAACTACTTTTTGTGTTCGTATTTTCGACATATCTCCCTGTGTTTTTACTCAAATTTCGATCGGGAGAGCTCATTGGGTGCGGAATTTGATTCTACATCCAACAAGTACCCACACTGCATACTTTTGACATACCCTGCTACCCCAAAAACAAGAAATACCTGAAAAAATGTGATGATGACATCATCATCACGTTTTTCAGGTATTTCTTGTTTTTAGGGTAGCGGGGTCCATCAAAAGTATGCAGTGTGGGTACTCGTTGGATGCAGAATCAAATTCCGCATCCAATGATCTCTCCCGATCGAAATTTGAGTAAAAACACAATGAGATATGTCGAAAATACGAACAAAAAAGTAGTTTTTTTTAATGACAAATATGTCAATTCAACCATTATGGTTGACTTATTTTATTGAAATTATATTGGTTCTTGAATTCCAACTCACAAAAACTTATTTTGGCACGTTTTCTTATAAGGCCCATTTTAGACCCCAAATTTCCTCTAATGACGTACATCCACCCAGGCGGGAACACATCCTACCACAGTGATGGAAAGGCTTGCACTCACATCTGATCTTGTAGAAACCAATCCTATAGTCATATCAGAATGGCCCTCAGTCCTCCTCGACTGAGCTACCTGGTAACTGAACAGGCGCCTCCATTCTCCTAGAGAATGGCAGTTGCCCTTACATCCAACCTGCTCGTTGGAATGGCCAACACTCACATCTGACATGGAAGGAACTTAATCCTTTAGCCATGATAGAATGGTTCAGCCCTTACATCTGATCAAGTGGGAACACATCCCTCTATCACATCAGAATGGATACTCAGTCCTGCACTGAGTGATCTTGGTAACTGACCAGGTGCCTCCATTCCTAGAATGGCAATTGCCCTTACATCTGTCCTACTCGACAGAATGGCCAACACTCATATCTGACATGGAAGGGAGAAACCCTCTCACCATGACAGAATGGCTCAGCCCTTACATCTGACCATGGAAGGAACCAATCCTCTCACCATGTCAGAATGGCTATGGGTCTCATCACTTTCTCTTGGAGGGAACCTCGATCTGGAGAACACCAAGTCTCTCCCTGAAGTACTCGAACTTTAGCCTAGCCAATGGCTTTGTCAATACATCAGCTATCTATTCCTCCGTCACAACATACTGGAGCTTCACTGCTCCTCTCTGCACCATATCCCTGATATAGTGGTACTTGATCTCGATATGCTTCGACTTGTCATGGAATACTGGATTCTCTGACAACTTCATGCAACTCTGGTTGTCACAATGTATACAAGTAGCATCCAACTGGAGATCAAATATATCAAACAGTAGCTTCCGCAGCCATACTGCCTCACAACTAGCTGAACAAGCTGCGACATACTCTGCTTCAGCTGTACTCAGTGCCACATAGGATTGCTTCTTGCTAAACCAAGAGATCACACCTGATCCCATACTGAAGCAACATCTTGAAGTACTCTTCCTGTCGATGGCACTGCCTGCCCAATCTGAGTCAACATAACCTTCCAGGTTAATCTTTAGATTTGCATCATACTTGAGCCCATAATCAACTGTACCCTTTAGGTACCTCAGAATATGCTTTGTAGCAGTCAAGTGAACACTTCTCGGATCTGTCAAGTACTGGCTCAAGGTGTTCACAGCAAAGCAAATGTCTGGTCTCATGTTCGTCAGGTACAACAATGACCCAATCATCTGATGATACATTGTGGCATCAACCAACTCTGATGAAGCATCACTCAATAGCTTCAAGTTCGATGCCATAGGTGTGGCCATAGCCTTGCAGTCCATCATCCCAAACCTCTTCAGGATCTCTGCTGCATACTTCCCTTATCCAAGGAAGATCCCATCTGTACTCTGCCACACCTCCATACCTAGAAAGTAATGCATCATCCCCAAGTCCTTCATTTCAAACTCAGCAGCAAGCTTTCTCTTTGTATCAGCAATCAACCCATCTGTACCTGTCACAAATAGATCATCTACATATAGTAGGAGCATTACTGGGTTGCCATCTTCAACCTTGTAGTAAAGGTTGGAATCTGCTTTACTCTTGGTAAAGCCCAAACTGGATAGAAAAATCTGTCAATTCTGCCATACCAGGTCCTAGGTGCCTGTTTTAATCCATACAGGGCTTTCTTCAATCTGCATACATGAGACTCTCTATCATGTGTCTCAAAACCGAGTGGTTGTTCTACATACACTTCCTCTTCCACTACACCATTCAAGAAGGCAGTCTTGACATCCATTTGGTGTATCTTCCATTTCATTACTACAGCCAGAGCAAGTACTGATCTGATGGAAGTGTATCTGGATACAGGTGCAAAGGTCTCTTCATAGTCTACTCCCTCTTTCTGAGAGAATCCTCGAGCTACAAATATTGCCTTATACTTTTTAATGCTACCGTCTGCAGCATGCTTGATCTTGTAGATCCATTTGGAAGTGACAACTGACTTCCCTTTTGGTCTTGGGACAACATCCCAAACATCATTCTTCATGATTGATTGATATTCTTCGATCATAGCATCCTTCCATTCTTTCTGCTCTGCCGCTTCTACATAACTGGAAGGTTATTTATCAATAAAATCACATAGTAAAGCTACATACCCGGAATTAGATCTAGTCCTCTTTCTTTCTCTGTGATTCTCTTCTGGAGCCCCATATCTTTCCGCACCTTGGATAAGTTCACGTACCCAAGCAGGTTTCCTCTTATGAGGATTCTTCTCCAGAGGTGGATCTACAGGTATTTCTGGTTCCTCGAACTCTCGATCTTCTTCTTGAGCTTCTTCGTCCATGATTGTATCATGAATTCTGGGTACTTCTGCTTCTTCTTCTTTAGGTTCTTCAGCAAGTCTCTTTCTGGATTTGCTCTAAGCTATGCCTTCATCAAATGTAACATCCCTGCTGATTTCAATCTTCTTGTATCCTGGGAAGTAGATTCTGTAAGCCTTCGAGCTTTCAAAGTATCCCACAAATATGCCCTTCTTTCCTAAAGGATCTAGTTTTGTTCTCTTCTCTTTTGGAATGTGTATGTATACGAGACAGCCGAATATTCTGAGATGGATGACTTCTGGTTTCTTGCCAGAGAAGACTTCTTCAGGAGTCTTGTTCTCAAGTACTCTATGTGGAGTACGGTTCTGTACATACACCGCTGTTCTGGCAGCTTCAGCCCAAAGATGCATAGGAAGGTCTTGATCTTGAAGCATTGCTCTTGCCGCTTCCATGATGGTTCTATTCTTCCATTCCGCAACCCCATTCTGTTGTGGATTATAAGGAGTGGACAACTCCCTCTTAATCCATGATTCTTTACATAGTTCTTTAAATTCATTCAAAGTGAATTATCCACCATTATTTGATCAAATGGTCTTGATCTTCTTTTCAGTATGGTTTTCGATCAAGGCTTTGAATTCCTTGAATTTGCTGAATACTTCATCTTTGTTTTTCATAAAGTAAATCCATGTCTTTCTAGAAAAGTCATCAATAAAAGAAACATAGTATGCATACCCGCTTAGTGAGTTTGATGACATAGGACTGCATACATCGGAGTGGATGATTTCTAGGATACCTTTGGCTTTGCTTTCACTACTGGGAAATGTCTTCTTTGTGTTCTTCCCTTTCGCACATCCTTTGCAAACTCCATCATGTTTTGCTTGGAATTTTGGAAGACCTTCAACAGCTTTGCTTGCAATAGGTAGTGCTCTGTAATGCACATGTGCAAGCCTTCTATGCCAAAGCTCATTTGGCTCTACTGTGTCATGGATCAAGGCTTGTTCTGGATGGCCCTTCAATTTGTACAAGCTTCCTTCTTGTTCTCCAATCACCACTGCATCATCGATAGTCTTTCCTTTTGGCCACATGATGACTTGACCATCTATGAATGCAACCCGCATTCCTTTTGCATCCAATGCTGAGATGGAGAGAAGGTTCTTCTTGAGTCCTGGAACAAAGAATACTTCTTTCATTGTTAGAGACTTACCAGAGTCTAGCTTGTATGAAGATTCCCCACTACCTTTTATTGGATATTGGTAGTCATCTCGTAGTTTCACCTTGTGAGGTGATTCATGTTCTGACAGTCTTTCAAAGGATTCCTTGAATCCCATCATATGTTTGGAAGCCCCACTATCTATAAGCCAATCATCACTTCCATGAGTAATGTTACCTGTGAGAGCTGATATCAGAACATATTCATCCTCGCTTGAAGAATCTTCACTTTCATATCTGGATCTCTTTCTGGATGGTTCATCATCCTCTGCAGCATGAGCATGATGTATTCTTTTGTTGCTCTTCTTCTTATGAGAGTGGTTCTTGCTCTTAGGACAGTCTTTTGCAAAGTGTCCTACCTCATCACATGTATAACATCTTGATCTAGACATGTTCTTTCTACTATTATCTCTATGATGAGGATTCTTACCTTTTGGGTGATGACTTCCTTTTCTTCCTTTCTTGGAGTGAGCTATGAGGGCTTGGTATTCACATCCCATATTCTCTTCTCGAGCTGATATTCGTGCTTCTTCTTGAGAGCACTCTTCCCATAGTCTCCTGAATTTGAATAACTTCTTTCTAGCACAGATTCCTTGGATGAAATCATCCCATGACCTAGGAAGGCCATTTAAAGTAGTCATCACAATCTCTGCATTTTCCACTTCTTCATCAACAGCTTCTAATTGTTCCTTGATCTGAGAAACCCTTGTGAAGTAAGACTGGATAGTTTCTGCATTCTAAATCTTTACATTCTTCAGTTGGTTCCTCAGGGTCGTCTTCTGATTGATGTTCTTTCCTTCAAACAATTTGGTTAGGGCATCAAACATAGCTTTAGGTGTCTTGAGAGAGGACACCTGTGGGATAAGGTGATCCTTAATAGAATCAGCAATGAATCTCTTTGCCATAACCATATTATTCTTATGTAAGGCTTTTGTCTCATCTCCCTCTGGAGCTAGAACCTCCTCCTGAATGTAGGAGTCTAATTCATTCTCTTCCAGGACCAGGGAGATCCTATACTTCTAGGCTCGGAAGTTTTCAGCTCCCTCAAGCTTTTCATCAAGCTTGGTATGATGAGACATCTTTAAATGAGAACCTCAAATGGAAATACAAAAGATTTTAGATCTTACCAGGTTCAAGATGTCGGATCTGAAACTTGAGCTGAAATCCTGCAGGGCTGGTTCAGGAGCAAATTAGGGTTTTGCTTTTTCGGAGTTCTGTCCACCCAAATTCCTTGAAATTTGTCCCTAACTTTGATTTTGGGAAGGATATCAATCCAAGCCTGGGATCACTGAAAAATTCCTCTTATGTAAAAAGTCCTAATTTTCGACCCTAGAGACAGGTCCAAAACTGAAAGACCTCAGAATTGGATTTCGTTTCGATAGAAAGATACGCCCTAAGGAGGAGAGTTGTTCCACCTTACTTTTGCTAAAAATCTGTGGATGAAGGTCCACAAACTAGGAATCCCTAGTTCCCGTAGCTGCAGAGTGTCTTCTTCTCAGGTTAGCTCTGATACCATGTTAGTTTTTCAACATTAAGCTAGCATTATGTTAGGATCTTTACTGAGAGAATAACAAGTACAACAATATAACATAAGCACATCACAAGAGACAAGAGACACAAAGATTTTTTCTTGGGGAAACCATAAAGGAGAAAACTCCACAACTTCCTCAGAGATAGAATCAGCACCAAAATAGTAAAAGCCCCAAAGCAGTAGTCTTCTTCTTCTGTCTAGTCCCAGTATTTCCTTCCTCACTAATGCGCCACACTTGAGTGAGTGAATGATGTGTGTTACAAGTGATAAATAGATAGGCTCTCACTCTCTATTTATATTCTTCTGTTCACTTGAAGTGCACTCAATCATGTCGGCCTAACTTAACAATTACTTACTAGAGCTACATCTCTATGAGTGTATAATAACCCTAGTGCCCCGAAACTATGGGTACTTTAACAATGACTTGACATGACTTGTTTACATTATTGATCCTCTTGATCGGAACATCGGGGCATGACAACATGACTTAAATACATAATAGAAACATCCCGGAATAAACATCGGGTTACAATACATAAGATACAAAGATGAATACATTCCGAAGTTACATATACATCAACACCTAGGAGCTCTGAGGGTGGGCGAGAGGATTGAGAGACCCTCCTATGTACACTAGCCATGATGTGGCAATTTGGCATGAGTTTCCATATTTTGTATAGGGCACAAGTTGCCATTGTATAGACATTGGGAACAATGTTCCATTTTTCACTACTACTGTATATGATTGGAAATTTGTGTATACGAATATCTCGCTTTGCATTTCTTTATATTATTTTTCCTTTGATTACATATTTGCATACATTATGTCGAATGCAGTAGTAGATTGTAGTTGATGTGCTTGCAACACTTATTGTTGACGAAGCAATAAAGTTTGTATGTTCATAATAAAATGCATAAAAAGTTTAATAATGTAGGTTAGTTAACAAAAAAAATGCACAACTGCATAAATGTGTACACTAACAATGATAAATTTTAATACCAAATACCTGATCTTGTAAATCATAGTGCAAATAATTTTTCAATCTAGCAAATTTTCCCATGAAGTATTCCTCTTGCTACCAAATAATTTTATCGAGATCTTTTTCTAGTTTTACAAGCCTCCCTTCACCCCTCGGCCCTTCCATTTGTTGTCTCGGCTTGTCATACCTATCTCCGGCCTTGTTATTGTAGACCTAAACCCTAAGGACCTAGACCTAACTAGACACCTAAACTAAAACCCATTCTCTAGCCTTACATCCCTCCTAGGACTCTACAAGTCAAGCTCTCTGAAACCCTAGCTACCAACAACTCCTAGATAAGAATCAATTCTAACTAAATTTGCTCACTCATTCAAAGAGTATGTAAGATTGTTTCCTTCTCTCTCCTCCACAACAAGCACACCAATTAACCTTAGGGTTTCTTAAAAAATCCACAATCCCTATCCTTCTTCTCTCACAAAAGCTACAAAGTTGAATACTTTCTTTGCTCCTCAAGGTGAATTTCATGAAAAATGTCATCTAGTCCTTTGTTGAACCCTAACTATTATTGAACCCTAACTCCTATTGAACCAACATACTAACACCTACCCTCTCCCTCCTCAACGTTACCTTCCTTTGTGATAGATACATAGTCCTATAGGACTGCGCATACCATTGACATTTCCAGACATACATAAGAAGTTTTAATAGTGACCTACAAGTACATTTGCACTACTAAAATACCAAAAAGACCTCTAAAAAACATGTACAAGATACCATCTTTGTTGAGGACTACCATATAGGTACTTGTTGGCACTCTTGGATTGACTGGAAATTACTATTTGGGACAGTCATAGTAAAAGTTGTCTTGGCTAGAAAATATATTTAGTTTAACAGTCCCATTAATTAACAAGTTGGAATTGACAATACTTAAAGTCCACTTGCATTTACCTAACAACTGTATTCCTAATTTCAAACTTGAAATTGACATAGCTATTGCATCTTTACTTTGACTGGAAGTAACATTTTGGGACAATCATACTTGGCTGAAAGTTATCATTGGTTTGACAGTCTTATTCATTGTCCAAATTAGAATAGAAAGTACTTGTTTGACTTTGGTATTTACATAGTAATTATTGTCTCATTTTGCAATATAGAAATTGATATTGGAATGATCTTCTCTTACCATTTGATTGAATGAAAATTTCATGGTATTGATGAGTTGAGAATCATATTGAACGTGATTGTTGTTTGCTTGCATTTTTTACATCTACTTGGAAAACATTGATTTTGACAAATTTGACAATTCATACCATTTGAAGATGAAGTTGGTATTTCTTATTCTCATTGAATACATACATATTTTTTATGCTATTGTTGAGCACTTGCAATTTTAACGATCTCTTGTACTTCTTTCTTTCGCATAGGCTAACTGAAGTTTAAGGGTTAGCATGCATAACCTAGGGTTTAGAATCAACGAGGAAACCCTAACCCTAACTGAAGTTTAAAGGTTAGCATGCATAACCTAGGATTTATAATCAATGAGGAAACTCTAACCCAAATGATGTTTTGGGGTTATCATCCATAAATTAGGGTTTAGAATCAATGATGAAGCCCTAATCCTAGGAGGGAAACCCTAACACCAACCCTCCCTAACCATCTCTTATGGCCTCTTATAAAGTAACTTTTTGTTTGTATATGATCATGCCTAACATTGTAGTCATATGTCACATATTCTTTAAAGACTAATCAAATGAAGTCATCTTTATGGTTTATCATGCACAAATTTCACAACTTTATGTTAATCAATGGGGAAAATTTAACCCTAACAAGGAAACCATTTTGACTTGGCTGGAAATCATTCTTAGTTTGATAGTCCTATGTTCATAAAAAGTGGATTTATTGGGGTCTATGTCAATGTATGTTGGTTCCAAAATAGGTTGAATTTGTACGATATGATGATAATGTCCCATCAACACCACTAACATGATTCATCCACATGCATAATTGAAAGGAAAATTACATACAATGTTATTCGCAATCAACCAACCAACCATTAAATAAAATATTGAATCATCCTATAGTTATTGACCCCCCTATTTCACAAGAAATACTCATACATAATAAAGAGAGAAGGTGTGATATCCTTATCCTTGAGGGTGCATCGATAACCTTAACTTTCATTATGGTTATTGGCTTGAAAGCATATATTCTAGGTATATGGTCTATTCTGGCTACATATATTCTAGGTATATGGTCTATTGGTTTCTAGTTAAGTGAGACCAACAAATCTATTTATCTAAACCTAATGAGTTCATAAAACTCTAGTTTGTAGTTGTATGTGTAAATGTGTAAACACTATTTTTAAGGTTTGTGGTTTGTAGTTCATGAAACACTATATTTTTTTCTATTTGTTCTTGTAGATTAGGTATATGATCTAAGTGTATATAAACAAGTGAGACTAACATAAAATTTGATTTCTATGTATTTGAATTTCTTTCAATTCATGAAACCTTGGTTGGCTTGATACTTGTAATCCATGTATGTGTCTCTACTTCTAATTCAGACAATTATTTATTTATACTTGTAATTCATAAAGCCTTAGTTTCTTTGTTGTAGTGAAGGTACATATCTTCTAGGTATATGGTCTACTAGTTTCTAGTTGAGTGAGAGTAACAAATATAATGATATATACCTAATGAGTTCATAAACCCTAGTTTGTAGTTCTATGTCTAAATTTGGGAACCCTAGCTTTTAAGTTTGTGGTTTGTAGTTCAAGAAACCCTAGATTTCTTGACATTTGTTCTTATAGATTAGGTAAATGGTCTAAGAATTTTTACATAAGTATATGGTCCTAGTTTGTAGATGTATATGTAGATTTTTAATCCTTATTTTTTAGGTTTGTGGTTTGTAGTTCATGAAACCCTATTTTTTTTCTATTTGTGCATGTAGGCTAGGTATATGGTTTAAGTATTTCTACATAAGTGATACTAACATAGCCCATGATCTCTATGTATGTGAATTTATACTTCATAAAGCCTTAGTTTGTAGTTATATGTGTAAATTTATAAACCCTAGTTTTTAGGTTTATGGTTTGTACTTCATGAAACCGTAGTTTTTTTGCTATTTTCTCTTGTAGCTTACGTATAAGGTCTAAGTGGTTCTACATAAGAGAGAATAAAATAACACATCATTTTTATGTATGGGAATTTCTTTCAATCCATGAAACCCTAATTGGTTATATACTTGTAATTCATGTATGATTTTTTACTTCTAATTCATACAATTATGTGTTTCTACTTGTAACTCATGAAACTCTAGTTTCTTTGTTGTAGTGTAGGTACATAACTTCTAGGTATATGGTATATTTGTTTCTAGGTAATGGCATGTTAGGAGACCAACGGAGTTGATGGTTCATCGATCCGACCTCTAGTTGTCGAGTTATGTCAAGTTGAAAGTCACATGAAAATGTCGTTCAGGGACACTTGGTGACTCTTGGTTTGCGAGCGAAAAACCAAATAGAGCAACAAAATTGCATGTCGTTGGCTTTGAAAAGTGTGTATGGGCAATCCCAATATGGGAACACTACCAAGACTGGAACAATGGAGGTTTTTGCAAAGTTGACCCACCAATGCGAGAGTTGCATTGAAAGAAACTAA
Organism: Pseudotsuga menziesii; assembly: GCA_001517045.1. Taxonomy (NCBI): domain Eukaryota; kingdom Viridiplantae; phylum Streptophyta; class Pinopsida; order Pinales; family Pinaceae; genus Pseudotsuga; species Pseudotsuga menziesii. Next base: position 142,845 of record LPNX010821698.1, on the reverse strand, counting down.
ACAAAAACCTAGTTTGTGAAACTGATGCACAATGAAGTCACTGGGCCATGAAAATACAGTGGAGAGGCCCCCCTAGAGGTAATAGAATTCCAGGAGACCAACGGAGTTAATGGTTCATCGATCCTACCTCTGGTTGTCGAGTTATATCGACACATGAAAATGTCATTTAGGGACACTTGGTGACTCTCTGTCTGGTAGCGAAAAACCAAACAAAGCAACAAGATTGCATTTCATTGGATCCAACAAGTGTGTATGGGAAATGTCAATATGGGAACACTACCACTACTGGAACGGTGGATGGTTTTGTAGAGTTGACCCACCAATGCGAGAGTTGCATTGAAGGAAACTGAGTGAAACCCTAGTTTACGAAACTGATGCAGTACAATGAAGTCACTGGACCATGAAAACATGGTGGAGTGGCCCCCATAGAGGTAATGGCATTCCAGGAGACCAACGGAGTCGATGGTTCATCAATCCGACCTCCAGTTTCTAAGTTATGTCGAGTTGAAAGTCGCATGAAAATGTCGTTCAGAGACACTTGGTGACTCTTGGTTTGGGAGAGAAAAACCCATGGAGGCCATGCAGAAATACACCTGTAGGAGTTGACATAATCAGAAATCGGTGACTGATTTGGTTTTTGGGTCCTGACCTTGAATTGGCCCAGGAATCCCTAAGCGACTTTTGAAGACATACTACAACTCACCATAGAACGTTGACCGAGGCTCCAACCGATGAACCATCAGTTCTGTTGGGATCATGGAACAATATTATGACTAGGGTGGGCTACCCCTTGAATCCACCCATCTCAGGCATGCCTCCAGGACAGATTTTATAAACTAGGGTTTCTCCCCAATAACCACCATGCAACCCTGGCATTAGGAACTGACCATGCAAAATCCTGTGTCGAGTGGCTGTTGGCTTACCCATGGTGGCCATTCCCAAGCACACCTGCAAGAGCCGATGGATTTAGAAATCACCACCCGATTTGGATTTTGGACCCTGGCCTTGAGTTGGCCCAGTCGTCCCTGAACGGATTTTGTAGGCCTACTGGAACTCGCCATAGAACGTTGATCGGGACTCCAATTGATGAACCATCAGTTCCTTTAGGATCGTGGCACAATATTATGGCTAGGGTGGCCTTCCCTCGACTTCCCATAGCTCGGGAATGCCTCTAGGCCATATTTTGTAAACTAGGATTTTGCCCTAGTGGGGTCCATGCAACCTTGGAAACGGTGCTCCAACCCTTCAAAACCATTTTCTGAAAGGCCGAGGGTGGAATGCCCATGGCGTCCATTCCCAAACACACTTGCAAGAGCCGACAGATTCAGAGATCACCTCCCGATTTGGTTTTTGGACCCTGGCCTTGAATTGGCCCAAGCGTCCCTGAATGGATTTTGCAGGCCTACTACAAATCGCCATAAAACGTTGATCGGGGCTCCGATCGACAAACCATTGATTACGTTGGGTCGTGGCACACGATTATGGCTAGGGTAGCCTCCCCCATGACTCTTCATGGCCCAGGAATGCCTTCAGGATAGATTATGCAAACTAGGGTTTCTCCCCAGTGGGGTCCATGCAACCCTAGAAACGGTGCACCAACCCTTCCCATGTTTCATTGTGTGTGTGAAATACATTGTACAAGTTGAAGGAGGAGTGGTTAACAGATATAAGTAGTCATCTCATAGAAGTTGTCGAACATTTAGGGTAGGAGTGGTTGGATGTTAGGGTAGTGTGGTAGTGTAAGAGGAGTGCAAGTGCAATTACCCAATCTCATTCAATATAGCTATCTGGATCCTCTTTGTAGCTAATTGTATCCATCAATCTCTCATGCTCTAAATGAGGAAAGAAGTAACGTACCTTGGTTGAGTTCTTGTTTGACATTGTTTGTAGATGAATGTTCGTGCCAACAATCAAGTTTTTGAAGTGATAGACCACAGAACTCGGTCTGTAATCCACGAATACATGCACACTAGTTCTTCTTGATTTACCATCTTGTGTAAGATATTCACCATCAATCACCATCGATCCAATAGGAAATTAATTTCCTTCATCATCAATCAATGATCCGTTCAGGATTTTCTTACCTCGAATGCATCGTTCCAACCAATAATTCGTGCCCCATTCACTGTCTTTTGGGGAAACAAATGCATATATGTGTCCTGGCTATACAAGATCTGAGATATGGTCGCAGTCTATTGAATTCACTGGTTGACCCTCCTATAAGTGGGTTGTTTCAACAACTACATGTGGGTCTATTGCAAGTGACACATGATCCCAATCATCAACCCAATCCATGCATTTGCATTCATCCCATTCACCGCTACTATAAGGGATGCAAAAGCAAGCAAGTTTCCTTGTCCATATTTCAAATAGGGGGTTGTTTGAGATTCAAACCAAATGAAATCCACATGTTCCTTGTACTATGCCGCAACTATAGGAACAGGATAGATCTATGTGAAACACTTGCCAAAAATTCTTGACTTCCCTTCCTGCCTTTATTGATGTATGTTGCACTTTAGTTCGATGTGACATTGTTGTAGCGCACCATTGAAGTATGTATTCTGCATCTTCGATATGGGGGTTTCTAGTAAACCTCATCTCCTCCCTTCATAGTGTGGTCTTGATGCATGCACTCGCCCCATCTTGCTCACCTATTTTCATGCCCAAACTCAAAGTAGTTCCATATATGTGGAACATTGTAAGTCTTATGCAACATAGTCATCCATTGGTAGACTCGGGCATTTTTGAACAGACCCGCACAACCATCTGACCATATCCAATGCTGATCCATCTGTATATCTCCCTCCTTTACATGATCATAGAAAATTCAAGAACAATGTTGCACCTAATGCAGATCATGGCATCTGTCATCACTTATGTAAAAGTTGACTCCTTCTATATTATCATGTTGTTAATGCTTGTTGGGTAAAATATGCACTATCTAATTCAACACTTAATTCTCAACCCAGGAAGGGAGCTTGTGAGATGCAAACACTATATGTGCAGGATTGAAGGCTTGAACTAACTTGAGCTAACTAAACATACAAATGCATTAACATGCAACTATATGATTTTAATCTACATGCATGACTTTCATAATTCAAATGCAAGAATTTTGATCTATCTATGAAAACAGGAAATTAACCAAGAACTTGAAAAGTGACTATAATTTCAAATCTAATCTAATGTTATATTAATCTATTCTATAAAGGCATGAAACTGATTAATAACTGAGATTCAAACTAGTCTAATGCTATGCTAATCTATTCTATGGAAGGAAATTGCAGTTACTAATCTAGAAAGCAGTCACTTGGTTTGAAAGCGATTTTAACCAATGAAAGCAAAACTAATTAACTGCAGCAAATTACCTGATCTATGTTATGAATTGGAGACTATTCCATGTATGCATAAATTCCTATCTAAGAATGCAAGTGCAACTGATTTATGGAAAGCAATGAACTATTTAATTGCAAATTCGTAGAAAGAAAAAAAAGTAACTGTGGATTCATAGAAAGCAAAGAAAATATTATTCTAAATACCAAGCGTAAATAAATTCATTGCAAAACAGTAAACTAACCAAATCAAACTAAACTTGGAGCTTTATAATCAAACCTAAAACTAAGTACAAAACAATAACTGAAAATATACTACAATTGTAAGCAAACCTACAACAGAAAAACAAAATATTTATACTCTACCTCTTCAGCAGACTATACAATAAACTAAAGAATGCTAACCAATCAAAAAAGGATCATGCAACTAATTTACAACTTGAAAAGTAAACTTACACTAAACTAGGTTATGTGAGCGTTTATCATCAAACTTTAAAATATTGAAAACCAATGCATCTTTAAAATCTAAATGAACCTATTAAGCTTGAATTTGAAACTAAGTACTAATATTTTACATCTACTTGAATGAAATAACTTGAAGAAATAAAACTAACAAAGCCCAAGACAATGAAATCTTGTGTAATTGGAAATGAAAGGCTGATTATGGACTCAAATGAAAACTGAAAATTGAATGTTGAACCTATTTCAGAAATGAGACAAACTAATATTCAACAAAGTATATGAGAACATTTTAAACAAACTTAACCTAATCTTGGTTTTAGGCATGAAAACAAATGAAAGTAACTCATAAACTATCTAAGTCATGATAAAAACTAAAACTAAAACTATTTCTCATTTGAATAAGTAAAATATATGTTGAATATAAATGGATTTTATCATTATTAAAATTGAAATAAGTAATCTATGTGTTAATATAGAACTAAATATGAATTGTCAGAGGTGGATTCAAATCCCAACCTGCTACATAACACGGTGAAATGCTGGAAAATCAACCTCTACCTTAACTAACTATTTCTGCAAAAATGAAATACTGGATATTCTGAAAATAAATTAAAATTCTATCTAAGTGTGAATTAAACATTGAATGACACTCTGCATTAAGGTGCAAACAGAAGGCTGAAAAATAGTCTGCATAGAGGGACGAATGGCTAGCCGCGTGTAAAATTGCATAAAAACACTACTACATTTTGACTAAAAATCCGACGGCCATATTGTCGGATTTTCGACACTACCCTGTCGCATGTACGACACTATGATTTTTTTTAAGCGTCGGAAACTTGTCGTCGGTTATCCAACATTTTTCGAAACTGTTGGTTAAGCGACAGGTTAGTTTACCATCGGTTAAACGTAAAGCGTCGGTTATCCGACATTTAATTCCTATTAAATTTAAAAAAAATCCTTTGCATGTCGTCGCTTAACCGATGGAGTATGAAACCTAAACGTCGCTTAATCGACGGGATAAAAAAAATTATATAAAAAAATCCTTTGTAGGCCGTCGCTTAACCGACGGATTATGAAACCTAAACGTCGCTTAATCGACGGGATAATAAAAATTTATAAAAAAAAATTGTTCAGCAGGTGTCGCTTAAGCGACGGGTATGAATGTTTTTTTAAAACTGGCTGTCGCTTAAGCGACGGATATGAATGTTTTTTAAAAGAAAAAATAGAAGAGGATTTTGTATGGAAGGTCTATTGACTGGAGCTACTTGCTGACATTGCCTTCCGTAATTAACAGAGCTCCGTCTATAGAATTATTGGAGAGGATCCTATCCATTGCAAAAGGAATATCATTAACGGTTCAAGTTTGATCTTTGAACAATGTAATATTAAAGGCATAGCATAGAAAATATTATATATACTCACACTTTCTCAAGTTGCGGCAAACCCAAAACTTCAGATGGAAGCTTCCCATTCAATGTACTGTTGTTCATCACACTATGGAACAAGGCAAAGGGGATAGAAAAACCAGTTAATATGAAAGATAACAGCTC
>LPNX010821698.1:109136-124325 GCA_001517045.1 Pseudotsuga menziesii | reverse complement strand
GAGAGAGAGAGAGAGAGAGAGAGAGAGAGAGAAGGAGGGTTAATGAGATATATAGGGAGTGGGAGGGGAGTAGAGCAAGATCATTTGGGCCTTAGGATATAAACAAGGTAGCATGACGTGTTCTATGTGTGTGAGAGAGAGAGAGAAAGAGAGAGAGAGAGAGAGAGAGAGAGAGTGGAGAGATGGAGAGTGGGGGGGTAAAGAAATATCATTAGGGCTAGATGAGATATACCAATTCTAGGGCTCAATCACCATGAGAAACTGCTCTAATGTGTAATACATCATGATATTGTTGAACATTCTAATGTGTATGAACCTTCAACAAGTCCTTGAACCAACACATGAGCCCCTTGTACGAGTTCTTTGTAGGTCTTTAAATGGGATAGGGGTGTCATGAGTAGGTTTTTATGAACTACATAGATAGTAGGTTTACCAAATAATGATAGAGAGTGAAATAGCAGAGGATGGTTAGAGAAAGGGGGGGAAGGTGAGAGAGAGAGAGAGAGATTGAGAGAGAGAGGGAGAGAGAGTTAGGTTGACATGTTCTTTTTGTGTGTGTGTGTGTGTGTGTGTGTGTGTGTGTGTGTGTGTGTGTGAGAGAGAGAGAGAGAGAGAGAGAGAGAGAGAGAGAGAGAGAGAGAGAGAGAGAGAGAGAGACTATGTGTGTGTGTGTGTGTGTGTGAGAGAGAGAGAGAGAGAGAGAGAATGCTCAAAATTCATATCCTTGCTGAAATATATACAATGGATTCTCTCACCCTCTCCATGGTGGCTTGAGGTACAAGTTAGTATAACGTTATGGGAAAGGTAGGGTGAAATGTTTTGTGTGTGTGTGAATGAGTGAGAGGGAAAGAGATCATCATAGTCATCATCAAAATCATCATCGTAATCATCATCATCATCATAAACATCATCACCATAGTCATATTCATCGTGATCATCATCATCATCATCATCCTCATTATCATCATCGTCATCATCATCATCATCATCATCATCATCCTCAACATCATCATCGTCATCATTCTCATCATCATCATCATCATCATCATCATCATCATCATCATCATCATCAATTTTCATCATCATCATCATCATCATCATAAATTTTCATCATCATCATCATCATCATCATCCTCATCCTCCTCATCAGCATCATTGTCATCATCATCATCATCATCATATTCATAACCATCCTCATCTTTGTAAACATCATCATCATCATCATAATCATCTTCATCATAGTCATAGTCATCGTGATCATCATCATAATCATCATCGTCATCACCATCATCATCATCATCATCATTATTCATCATCATTGTCATCATCATCATCATCGTCATCCTCATCATCATCCTCATCATTATAATCATAGTCATCATCATCATCATCATCGTCATCGTCATTGTCATTGTCATCGTCACCGTCATCATCATCATCATCATCATCATCATCGTTCATCATCATTATTCATCATCATCATCAGTATCATCATCATCGTCGTTGTCATCATCATCCTCATCATCCTCATCATCCTCATCCAAAGAAGCTATAAAAGACCTAAATATGACAAAATCCTAATTGTAGAGAAAATTTATAGATCCGAGAACACGACAGCCTCCAAATGTGAGGAAGAGGCAAGGTTGCATGGACTGATGTAATTACTATCCATGGAGAGAAAACTGGAGGAATAGATGGTTCATGGTTTTTGAAAAGCCTCCATGCAACAATGTTGAGGTTCCACAGTGTTTTCTTGAGAAACTATGGGCCAAGTTTGTGTTAGGGTTCCATGTGAACTACTTTGACATCACAAAGTTCTCAAGCATCGGTATTGGCTCAACCCAATATCAATCTCACACCCACCGAAATCCACTCAGAGGACCTCCTGCACCTAGGAAAGAGCCAAACCCACTTCCTCAACCCCCTGGGTTAGGCAGAGGGATAGATGAGATCCATAATTTCGTTAGACATGCCACATGGAACCTTATCAGGCATACCACATTTTTGGCTATGTCCTCATAGAGCGAGTAGGACCACCCTAAGAGACATACTTTTGCACAGTATACTGGTGGTGGGTGAGGGAGAGCAGCTATAGGTGGTATCCAGGATGGCCCATCCACCTTGACGGGACCAGTACCACATCATTTTTCTCACTGTGGGAATCCATGACATGTTCCCATGTAGGAGCATGCCACATAGAGCTACCTACAACAGGTTAGTTATTGTTTTATTTAATGTTCAAATATTGATTATACGTTATGCAATCTCATAATTTCTAATAAATTTAACTTTGACTTATATGTTGATGACTTGATTTGTTTTAATGTACAACTATTCAGTGCTGAGTCTCCAGCACCCAGGTGGGAGGACCTTGGTTCCTTCAACCTAGATGGAGCCATGTCAACTGCAGAGGACATCATGACACCATACACACAGGTAGGTTTCTTTCAGTAATTAAATGTAATGTTAGTAGTTAATCTTGTTGTCCAATGTAGTTAATATTTAGTAATTGAATCTAAATATTTTTGTGTTTGCATAGGTGTCCGCAAGATTAAGTGACCATCCATCCCCGATGGGGATCAGCAGATCCCCTCGTGTGCAGGTATCATGTAATAAAGTATAAATTTAATTTCAGTTTTGATGTCTTAGCTTTGTATAGTTATATATTTTATGTACTAATATACGAGGCCATGAATATGTATGCAGGTATGAGCACATAGGCACACCAATGTCACTATCTCTCCACCAACTGCCTTTTTCCACCATATATGCTAGGTGTAGTCCCTGGAATACATGTCCCTTTCCTTGCATCCCTTCCCACCCTGCTCCATCCATCCCTTTCCTCTAATCCACCACCACACTTCCATCTGTCTCCCCCTTCTTAGTCACAGCCTTCGCTCACTCCCCCCCGTCCCACCCATCCACCCCCTCCCTTTCAATTTCCCATGTTTCCACCCTCCCCCCTTCGACCACGATACACCATCCATCCACATTCACCCATCCCTCCACCCCATCCCAGACCTCAGCACCCTCCCTCATATTCCCCCACCACCCTTGTTTCCCCTTCCAAGGTGTCCCATTCTAGCCCATTCCATTCTACATCCAATTGGGGTTTATTTCCCTACATCACCACTTCACCCACTCCATTCCACGCCCTCTCTCACCGTGCCCTCTAGTTTTGTAGCCAACGCCAATGTGGCTACATCCTCCACTATGCCATCCACCCTAGCATCAGAGCAGGTTATCCAACCCAATGCTCCACCTGCTAGCCCCGAGGACCAGTCGACTGCTCCACTTGCAAGCCCCGAGGACCATTCGACTGCTCCACCTGCCACCCTTGAGGACCAGTCGACTGCTCCACCTGCCAGCCCCGAGGACCATCCTATTGTGTTCATGGTGAGATTGATTATTTTATGAAAATATCATGCAATATTAACAAAAATTAACAAAGGCGCTAAATTGTATGAGTTATCTTATTGTTCAAATGTTTGTAGGGTGGCATTGCCGAGAGGCTTGGATCATGGAGGAGGGAAAACTCCTCACCACATGTGGTCTTGTCTGAGGTGAGATATTTAAGATTTGAAAACTTAATTTTGATTTTTAATTTATGTTTTATACTTGTATAATTTCCTGTAGGAGTTAACATTTGATTGTTGTCATATCAGATCCCAAGGGGAGGTGGTCGAAGCGACAAGAAGGACCAAGCTTCCTCTAGCTCGAAGAAGATGAAGATCGATTTTGGAGGTGCATCTGGGAGCTTTGAGGGTGTGCAGGAGGATTGAGAGACCCTCCTATGTACACTACCCATGATGTGTCATTTTGGCATGAGTTTCCATATTTTGTATAGGGCACGAGTTGCCATAGTATAGACATTGGGAACGATGTTCCATTTTTCACTACTACTATATATGATTGCAAATTTCTGTATATGAATATATCATTTTGCGCTTCTTTATATTCCTTTTCCTTTGATTACATATTTGCATACATTATGTCGAATGCATTTGATGCGCTTGCAATACTTATTGTTGACGAAGAAATAAATTTTGTATGTTCACAATAAAATGCATAAAAAGTTTGACATTGTAGGTTAGTTAACAAAAAAATACACAACTACATAAACGCATACAATAACAATGATAAATTTAAATACCAAATACTTGATCTTGCAAATCATAGTGCAAATAATTTTTCAATCAAGCAAATTTTCCCAAGAAGTATTCCTCTTGCTACCAAATAATTTTATCGAGATCTTTTTCTAGTTTTACAAGAGTCCCTTCACCCCTCGTCCCTTCCATTTGTTTTCTCGGCTTGTCATACCTATATTCGTCCTTGTTATTGCAAAACTAAACCCTAAGGACATAAACCTAACTAGGAACCTAACCTAAAACCCCTTCTCTAGCCTTAGCATCCCTCCTAGGACTATACAAGTCAAGCTCTCTGAAACCCTAGCTACCAATAACTCCTAGTTAAGAATCAATTCTAACTAAATTTCCTCACTCATTCCATGAGTGAGTAAGATTGTTTCCTTCTCTCTCCTCCACAACGAGCACACCAATTAACAATAGGGTTTCTCAAATGCCACAATCCCTAGCCTTCTTCTCTCACAAAATCTACAAAGTTAAATACTTTCTTTGCTCCTCAAGGTGAATTTCATGAAGAATTTCACCTAGGCCTTTGTTGAACCCTAACTCCTATTGAACCAACATAATAACACCTACCCTCTCCCTCCTCAACGTTACCTTCCTTTGTGATAGATACAAAGTCCTATAGGACTATGTATATCATTGACATTTCCTTCCATACATAAGAAGTTTTGACAGTGATCTACAAGTACATTTGCATTACTAAAATACCCAAAAGACCTCTAAAAAACATGTACAAGATACTGTCTTTGTTGAGGACTATCATATAGGTACTTGTTGGCACTCATGACTTGACTGGAAATTACTATTTGGGATAGTCATAGTAAAAATTTTCTTTGCTGGAAAATACATTTAGTTTGATAGTCCCATTCATTGTCCAAGTTGGAATCGACAATACTTGCAGTCCACTTGCATTTACCTAACAATTGTCTTCCTAATTGCAAACATGAAATTGACATAGCTATTACATCTTTACTTTCACTGGAAGTAACATTTTTGGACAATCATACATGGCTGAAAGTTATCATTGGTTTGACAGTCTTATTCATTGTCCAAATTGGAATAGAAATCACTTGTTTTCCTTTGGTATTTACATAGTAATTATTGTCTCATTTTGCAAGCTACAAATTGATATTGGAATGGTCTTCTCTTACCATTTCATTGACTGGAAATTTTATAGTATTGATGAGATGAGAATCATATTGAACATGATTGTTGTTGGCTTTCATTTGTTACATCTACTTGGAAAACATTGAATTTGATAAATTTGAAAATTCATACCATTTGAAGATGAAGTTGGCATTGGTTACTCTCATTGAATACATACATATTTGTTATGCTATTATTGATCACTTGCAATTTTAACGATCTCTTGTACTTGTTGCTTTTGCATAGGCTAACTGAAGTTTAAGGGTTAGAATGCATAACTTAGGGTTTAGATAGAATCAACAAGGAAACCCTAACCCTAACTAAAGTTTAAAGGTTAGCATACATAACCTAGGTTTTATAATCAATGAGGAAACCCTAACCCAAACGATGTTTTGGGGTTAGCATGCATAAACTAGGGTTTAGAATCAATGATGAAATCCTAAACCTAGGAGGGAAACCCTCACACCAACCCTACCTAACCATCTCTTGTGGCCTCTTATAAAGTAACTTTTTGTTTGTATATTAGCATGCCTAGGATTGTAGTCATATGTCACATATTCTTTATAGAATAATCAAATGAAATACTCTTTATGTTTTATCATGCACAAATTGCACAAGTTGATATTAATCAATGGGGAAAATTTAACCCTAACGAGGAAACCATTTTGACTTGGCTAGAAATCATTCTTAGTTTTACAGTCCTATGTTCATGAAAAGTGCATTGATTGCATTGTATGCCAATGTATGTCAGTTTCAAAAGAGGTTGAATTTGTACGATACGATGATAACGTCCCATCAACACCACTAACATGATTCAACCACATGCATAATTGACAGGAAAATTACATACAATGTTATTCCCAATCACCCAACCAACCATTAAATAAAATATTGAATCATCCTAGAGTTATTGACCCCCCTCTTTCACAAGAAATATTCATATATAACAAATAGAGAAGGACTAATCTCCTTATCCTTGAGGGTGGATCGATAACCTTCACTTTCATTATGGTTATTGGCTTGCAAGCATATATTCTAGGTATATGGTCTATTCTAGCTACATATATTCTAGGTATATGGTCTATTGGTTTCTAGTTAAGTGAGACCAACAAATATAATTATCTAAACCTAATGAGTTCATAAAAATCTAGTTTGTAGTTGTATGTGTAAATGTGTAAACACTATTTTTAAGGTTTGTGTTCTTGTATATTAGGTATATGGTTTACGTGTATATAAACAAGTGAGACTAACATAGAATTTGATCTCTATGTATTTGAATTTCTTTCAATTCATGAAACCCTGGTTGGCTTGATACTTGTAATCCATGTATGTGTCTCTACTTCTATTTCATACAATTATTTGTTTATACTTGTAATTCATAAATCCTTAGTTTCTTTGTTGTAGTGAAGGTACATATCTTATAGGTATATGGTATAGTGGTTTCTATTTGAGTGACACTAACAAATCTAATTATCTAAACCTAATGAGTTCATAAACCTTAGTTTTTAGTTCTATGTCTAAAATGTGTGAACCATAGATTTTAGGTTTGTGGTTTGTAGTTCATGAAACCCTAGCTATGTTGTAGTGTAGGTATATATCTTCTAGGTATATGGTATACTAGTTTCCACTTGAGTGAGTAACAAATATAATGATATAAACCTAATGAGTTCATAAACCCTAGTTTGTAGTTCCATGTCTAAATTTGTGAACCCTAGATTTTAAGTATGTGGTTTGTAGTTTAAGAAACCATGGATTTCTTGACATTTGTTCTTATAGATTAGGTATATGGTATAGGATTTTTTACATAAGTATATGGTCCTAGTTTGTAGATGTATGTGTAAATTTGTAATCGTTATTTTTTAGGTTTGTGGTTTGTAGTTCATGATACCCTATTTTTTTTTCTATTTGTGCATGTAGCTTAAGTATATGGTTTAAGTATTTTTACATAAGTGAGACTAACATAGCACATGATCTCTATGTATGTGAATTTCTAATTCATAAAACCCTAGTTTGTAGTTATATGTGTAAATTTATAAACCCTAGTTTTTAGGCTTATGGTTTGTAGTTAGTGAAACCCTAGTTTTCTTGCTATTTTATCTTGTAGCTTAGGTATATGGTCCAAGTGGTTCTACATAGGAGAGACTAAAATAACACATCATTTCTATGTATGGGAATTTATTTCAATCCATGAAACCCTAATTGGCTATATATACTTGTAATTCATGTATGCTTTTTTACTTCTAATTCATACATTTATGTGTTTCTACTTGTAACTCATGAAACTCTAGTTTCTTTGTTGTATTGTAGGTACATAATTCTAGGTATATGGTCTATTGTTTTCTAGGTAATGGCATGCTAGGACACCAACAGATTTGATGGTTCGTCGATCCGAACTTTGGTTTTCGAGTTATGTCGAGTTGAAATTCGTAGAAAATGTCATCCAGGGACACTTGGTGACTCTCGGTCCGGGAGCTAAAAACCAAATGGAGCAACAAGATTGCATGTCGTTGGCTTTGAAAAGTGTGTATGGGCGATGCCAATATGGGAACACTACCAATACTGACACGATGGAGGGTTTTGCAGAGTTGACCCACTAGTGCAACAATTGCATTGAAGGAAACTGAACCAAAACCTAGTTTGTGAAACCGATGCACAATGAATTCACTGGGCCATGAAAATGTGGTGGAGATGCCTCCCTAGAGGTAATGGAATTCCAGGAGACCAACGGAGTCGACGATTCATCGATCCTACATCCGATTGTCGAGTTATGTCGAGTTGAAAGTATCATGAAAATGTCATTCAAGGACACTTTGTGACTCTCAATACGACAGCGGAAAACCAAACGGATCAGCAATATTGCATGTCGTTGGCTCCGACAAGTGTGTATGGGAAATTTTGATATGGGAATACCAAGACTAGCACAGTGGAGGGTTTCATAGAGTTGATCCACTAATGAGAGAATTGCATTGAAGGAAACTGAGAAAAACCCTAGTTTACAAAACTAATACACAATGAAGTCACTGGGCCATCAAAACATGGTGGAGAGGCCCCCCTAGAGGTAATGGCATTCCAGGAGACCAATGGAGTCAACGGTTCATCAATCCGACCTCCAGTTTCTGAGTTATGTCGAGTTGAAAGTCACATGAAAATGTTGTTCAAGGACACTTGGTGACTCTCAATCCGGGAGAGAAAAACCCATGGAGGCCATGCCCAAACACCTACAGGAGTTGGCAGAATCACAAATTGCTGACCGGTTTGGTTTTTGGACCCCCACCTTGAATTGTCCCTGGAGTCCCTAAGCGGCTTTTGCAGGTCTACTGCAACTCGCCATAGAACGTTGATTGGTCCTCCGATTGATGAACCATCGGTTATGCTAGAATCATGGAATGATATTATGGCTAGTGTGACCTCCCCCTCGACTCCACACATTGCGGGCATGCTTCCAGGCCAAATTTTGCAAACTAGGGTTTCTCCCCAATAACCACCATGCAACCTTAGCAACAGTAAACCGACCCTGCAAAACCCTGTGTTGCTCGACCGTTGGCCTGCCCATCATGACCATGCCCAAACACACCTACAAGAGCTGATGGATTCAGAAATCACCACCTGGTTTGGTTTTTGGACCCCGGCCTTGAATTGACCCAGACATCCCAGAACAAATTTTGCAGGCCTACTGCAACTCGCCATAGAACATTGATCGGGGTTCCAATCGACAAACCGTCAGTTTCATTGGGATCATAGCATGAGGTTATGGCCAGGGTGGCCTCTGCCCGACGTCCCATGGACCGGGCATGCCTCCAGGCCATATTTTCAAAATAGGGTTTCACCCTAGTGGGGTCCATGCAACGCTGGAAACAATGCACCGACCCTGCAAAACTATGTGCCTAGGGGTGGCCTACCCATGGAATCCATGCCCAAACACACCTTCAGGAGTCTATGGATTCAAAAATAGCTGTCGGGTTTGGTTTTTGGACCGTGAACTTGAATTGGCCTATGCGTCCCTGAATGGCTTTTGCAGGCCTACTACAAATCACCATAGAACGTTGACCAAGGCTCTGATTGAGGAACCGTTGGTTCCACTGGGATCGTGGCATGGGATTGTGGCCAGGGAGACCTCCCCCCCCCCTCGACTCTTCATAGCCTGGGCATGCCTCCAGGACAGGTTATGAAAACTAGGGGTTTTCCCTAGTGGGATCCATGCAACCCTAGCAACGGTGCACCAGCCCTTCCCATGCCTCATTGTGTGTGTGAACTACATTGTGCAAGTTGAAGGAGGAGTGGTTAATATATTTAAATAGTCATCTCATAGAAGTTGTCAAACATTTAGGGTAGGAGTGGTGAGACGTTAGGCTAGTGTGGTAGTGTAAGAGGAGTGTAAGAGCAATTACCCAATCTCATTCAATATAGCCATCTGGATCCTATCTATTGCTAATTATGTCCATCAATATCTCATGATATAAATGAGGAAAGAAGTAACATACCTTGGTTGATTTATTGTTTTACATTGTCTGTAGATGGATGTTCATGCCAACAATCAAGTTTGTGAAGTTATAGACCACAGAAACCAGTCTGTAATACATGAATACATGCCCACTAGTTCTTCTTGATTTACCATCTTGTGTAAGATATTCACCCTCAACCACCATCGGTCCAATAGGAAATTCATTTCCTTCATCATCAGTCAATTATCCATTTGGGATTTTCTTACCTCGCATGCATCATGCCAACCAATAATATGTGCCCCATTCATTGTCTTTCAGGGAAACAACTACAAATATGTGTCATGGCTATACAATATCTGAGATATGGTCGTAGTCTATCGAAATTGTTGGCTGACCCTCCTGTAAGTGGGTTGTTTCAATGAATACACATGGGTCTACTATAAGTGACACACAATCCCAATCATCAACCCAATCCATGCATTCGCATTGATCCCATTCACCACTGTTACAAGGGTTGCAAAAGCAAGCAAGTTTCCACGTCCATATTTCAAATAGGGGGTTGTTTGAGCTTCGAACTGAATGAAATACACATGTTCCTTGTATTGTGCCACAAGTATAGGAACAAGATCGATCTATGTGAACCACTTGCCAAAAATTCTTGACTTCCCTTCGTGCCCCTGTTGATGTATGTTGCACTTTCGTTCAGCTTGACATTGTTGCATAGCATCATTGAACTATGGATTCTGCATCTTTGATATGGGGGTTTCTGGTAAACCTCATCTCCTCCCTTCATAGTGTGGTCTTGATGCATGCACTAGCCTCGTCATGCTCACCTTTGTCATGCCCAGTCTCAAAGTAGTTCAATATATGTGGAACATTGTAAGTCTTATGTAGCATACTCATCCATTGGTAGAATCAGGTATTTTTGAATTGGCCCGCACAACCACGGGACAATATCCAATGCTGATCCATCTATATATCTCCCTCATTTAGCTGATCATAGAAATTTCGAAAATAATGTTGCACATAATGCAGATCATGGCATCTATCATCACTTATGTAAAATTTTGTCTCCTTATGTATTATCCTATTGTTAATGCTTCTCTCAGGGCCATGCCTATACGTAATATGTACCTTGATGGTGACTTGGTCATAATGGTAGTATTGACTCTAAATTTCATTTTGTGGTCAAAGGGTGTAGTTTTCTACAAAATACATAATTGACAATATGGTCCCAATGGGAAAGTTGTCCCTGCATTTTTTGTGCTACTCATCCTGCCATCGCGCTAGATGCACATGCTGAACATACTGCTTGGTTTTCTTGTAGAACTCTGTAAAAAAATCACATACCCATACCAGTTGCCATGAAAACAAGGGCCATATTAGAATGTGACCTTTAAAGAATGTATATGTAGAATGTGAACATGTAAGAGGAAAAACATGCAATAATCATTTGCACTTGTGACTTCACCAATGTAATCTTTTTACTTTCTTTCGCACTATCTGATTGATATGTTATGTACTTGAAGCTCTGGATCTCCATGATCATACTGCCAAAGTGATTCTCATCGCTTCCATGAATGCAATGGTTCAAAAGAGAAAACCCACTGCACCTAGAACAATTCCCATATAGACATGATTTTCCATAGTATTTTTGTCCTTCATGCCTTGGACACATGACATTGCCGTTAAAATCTCTCGATGTATTTTGTGGTATTACGGATTCATTGCATCCCTGCTCAATTTTAGTATGCAAATAAAAAAATATATGTTTATATGTGTCATAAAAATATTCATATTCTACATGGTACCTACAACAGCATGTGTTCCGATCAATGGATATACGAATGTACCATGGTTTACATTTATCAAAGGACCTTTGGCCTAGGTTCAATTGTGTGCTCATTCCTGAATCTATCATAGATTTCAGTCTGTGTCGTGTGAAGGAAGTATTTGACGTGGGGTTCACGTTCAATAGAACCTTTTCTCAGCTTTAGGACATCTCTTTGGTTAGATGAAGGTCTGGTATGATCATGCCATAGATTTTGTTCTAAGTCCTTAACAACATCAATTAGCTTCATATCTCGATGAGGAAACCTACTGACAAAATCCTAACAATATTTTCTACCTGAAGTCTCAATATTTTCTCTTATAACAGAGTACTTCTTAACAGTTTTTATATTTAATTTAAGTATGTGAGAAGTGTGTTACAGGAGGCGATGTTGCTATGTGGACTTGCTTACAACTGATTCTGATAACACATGACAAGCCACACAAAGATATTTAGTATGAGTCGTCCTCCCAATCACATTAAAAGAAGATTGGATATTTCTAACAATATGATTGTTATCCCTTGAAATTCTAACCATATTTATGCCCAAAATTCTCCTAACAACAACTAAAAAATTTGACTTTAACAAACATAGTAATAATTGACATTTACCTGCATCGCCTTCAGATTCAAAATATTCCTTCATTAATTTGCTACAATTCTAATCAATATTGTGTTTGGGAAACTTACCTTCAAGGCCTGAAAGACAAATTTCATCCACATGGATACGTCTAGGAGTCCTTTTTCTTGCACTAGAGAGGCGAGGTAGGGAAGGTGGACACGAGCTATGAATCCCAGATCTTCTTTGTTGTCATGCTTCATTCACATGTTGGTCCATATTGGGAGTGTGCTCGACATGGTTGTGGTCTTCTTGGAGATTTTGCAAATTAATCATTGCTCCGACATCCAATGCTTGATACTCAGCGTCTCTCAATATACCTATGTATTCAAGAGCTTCAACATGGATCGTTGATGGATTGTTGGTTGGAGACTTTGTTGATGTTGGAATTTGAGTTGGGTCTGTTGGATGCAATCGCTTCACCCGTGGTTCTGAAATAGAGGTTTTTTTGTCATCAACTATGTTAGGATCAGTCTCAGTATAAGTGGAAATGTCTGGACCATGTCTCACTCTATCCATTACCAACTTGGGCTTTTCTCTTACCTCATTTTCCTTTTCAACTGGAATATTCCTTCTAGTTTTTCTTACTCTATTATGTGAATTTCCCATCTCCAAAAGTTTATTTATCAAAACTATGACGTCTACCCTTGCATAAGAAGAAATAAATAAGGTATTATTTTCATTATACAAGAAACATGACGTGTTCCAAAAAAATTAACTAAATTACAAATATGTTAGTATAGTAATTATTGGCATTGATACATAAACGTTGATTAATGTTTTCTCTTTATGTTCGAACTAAAGTTTCATTTCTATACTCTATTTGAGTCAAGTAAAGGGTTTCAAGTTTGCAGGTATTACAGCTCTAGGAGTATGACTTCCTTTGTGTGCAAAAAGTAGCGGAAGTTGCAAGAAGATGAGTGAAATATTATTCATTTCCAACACCTTCGGATGAGACGACATTACATGTAATATGCCACATTAGTTGTGAGGGAAGACACAAGTTGGTGTTTGGATGTCTTGGGAATAAATTTAATAAATTACACTCATTAAGTTACACTAACTAAAGAGAAGGAGAAATCATTTAGGTAGAGGCATCACTCTCAAGCTCAAATGCATGTTATGATAAATGTAGCATGAAGAGGAGAGCATGGACAAGTTGGTGAACTATTAAATATGGATCCTCTCCCATGATTGCTTCCAAGGTTTTTATACAAATTGAAGAGTCTCAAGAGAGAACCTCATCTATGCCATCCTTGTGGGAAATCAAAATATATTCATGTGTAAATCATTATTGGTCTACATTGCATACTTCATCTTATATAGAGAATATGGACAACTTGGTGAACTATTCAATATGGACCCTCTCCCATGATTGCTTCAAAGGTTTTTTTTTTAAACTAAAGAGTCTCAAGAGATAACTTAATCTATGCCATCATTGCATGAAATAAAAATATATTCATGTGCAAATAATTATTGGTCTACATTGCATACTTCATCTTGTATAGAGTATATGGACAACTTGATGAACTATTCAATATGGACCCTCTCCCATGATTGCTTCAAAGGTTTAGATGTGAAGTTGGGAATTCTTCTTGTGAAATTAATTGTTGTCTATGAGAGAGATATTGTTGTAGGCATATGATAAAACATAATTCAATGAAATGATCTCAAAGCTTGT
The DNA here is from genome assembly GCA_001517045.1 of Pseudotsuga menziesii. Lineage (NCBI taxonomy): Eukaryota > Viridiplantae > Streptophyta > Pinopsida > Pinales > Pinaceae > Pseudotsuga > Pseudotsuga menziesii. Next base: position 110,458 of record LPNX010821698.1, on the reverse strand, counting down.
GAATCAAAACAATTATTTACAATTCACCATACCTATTCAAAATTATCTCCTTGCAATGAAAACTTGTAGTTTGAATGTATCCACTAACTTCCAAGACCACTGAAGATTTTTGTCAGATTCCAAGAGTGGTCTTCTATCCAATAGATCAAAGAGTGTCCAATTGATGATTGAGTGTGAGACAAATTGTAAATTTCAGGAACACAAAACGCGCGAACAATGGTAGAAAACCCATGAAAATTGGTAGCAAACCTGAAAAGGAATATCTTTGTTTTTTTTTAACTAGCAACATGAGCGCGCATGTGTGTCTAGGAGTGCACACACATGTATAGGATAATGCACATGTGTTTACCCATACGCGCATAAACATGCGTGCACGGTGCTTCCTAACATTTATAGGATTAACTAACAAACGTTTATCCTATTTAATGACTAACATTCTTCAACAATGTCTTGGTATTCACACATGTATGAATATTTTTACAATATACTCTTCACCATTACTTTCTTCTTAGGCCCATGGGTCCCATTATGTGGTGTTAGGATCCTTACCTATGGCTAGTGGAGGGTAAGGGAGGCCTCCAACATTGATCAAGGATGGGTGTCAAGGTTTAAAAAAGGTTTAGTGGCGACCATGATCAATAACACATGGCCTCAAGCCCTAGCGCGATAGTAGCGACAGTCGTGACCATGTTCACGAGAATAGAGATAGTGGCGACCATGGTCAATAACACATGGTTAATAACACCATTGTCAATAACACATGAACTCAAGCCCTTGGTAAATAACAGATAGATGGTGTGCTAGTATACCTCTAAAATTTATATCATTACTAAAAATCATACAATGGATTTCCTCACCCTGTACATGGTCATTTGAGGTACAACATGTTCGATCATTATGGACAAGGATGGGTGACGTGTTCTATGTGTGTGATATATATATATATATATATATATATATATATATATATATATATATATAGAGAGAGAGAGAGAGAGAGAGAGAGAGAGAGAGAGAGAGAGAGAGAGAGAGAGACGAGGAGGGTTAATGAGAGATATAGAGAGTGGGAGAGGAGTAGAGCTAGATCATTTGGGCCTTAGGCTATAAACGAGGTAGCATGACATGTTCTATGTGTGTGTGTGTGAGAGAGAGAGAGAGAAAGAGAGAGAGAGAGAGTAGAGAGATGGAGAGTGGGGGGGTAGAGCAAGATCATTAGGTCCTTAGATGAGAAACACCAATTCTAGGTCTCAATCACCATGAGCAACCGCTCTAATGTGTAATACATCATGATATTATTGAATGTTCTAATGTGTATGAGCCTT
>LPNX010821698.1:41636-104136 GCA_001517045.1 Pseudotsuga menziesii | reverse complement strand
TGTATTAGGCAATGAAGTGGTATTAATATATTGTCACAACGTTAAATCTCTTGTTGTATGTGTGTGGCTATGTTTCGTTGTAATCGAAGAGGGAATGAAAAAAGAAATGTAAGCGAAGAGAGGTAGGGAGGATAATATTACTGGATTTGAAAGGTTTAGTGGATAGCTCTCCATAAGAGAACCTTCACCAGCAAGGAAGGGATCATAATTTAGACCATCAATAGGCCACCTAATAAAGGTGATTATTAATGTTTCTTTATAATGGAATTTACTATGATTAATGGGTTGAGGTGACGAGCAAACTCAGGCTGGCATCACATGTACAAAATCACCCACCCATTAACGAATATATGATTAGTTTAGGTGGTAAGAAGGGAACATGGATTAGAACGGTCAATCCACCTTATGTTAATGGAGACCAAATGTGGGTGGACTTGGAATTGGTATGAAACAGGTGCTTTTACATCTTGAAACAGGCATAGGCGCATGGCAAACATGGGTTGTTGGCCACCATGTTTGAAGGTGAGAGTGAATGGCTAGGACCTTGCAAACTTTGTTCGGTCAGATCTCACTTTCAAATAATCGCTCGCATCAAGAAAATACCATACTTCACGCCCTTTCTCGTACATAACATAGTTGTAGTTTTTGGATTTTTTTAAGATTGACAAAATGTTGTATGACTACTGAAATTTAGAGCACACAACTCTTTTGATATGGAATGATTCATATCTTTTCCCATGATGTCAATAAACACATAAACTTATATATAGTAGAACAAATACTTATCATACCGATGGAATTGAGAAGTTCAATTCTATGAGTCAAAGGATGTTGTGATGCTACGCCACAAATTCTGCGTTCTCTATTGCCTCCATAGACACACACAGGGAAGACAATTTTGTGCCTTTCCTTATAGTCTATTTCTTTTACCTTGCATGAGTTGGAGCCACCATAATCACCGCCATGAGTTGGAGTCTATTTTAAAGTATTTTTGGAAAATTAAACATCTAAAGCATGAGGACATAGTTTATAATTATCATTAATTTATAGAGTTAATTTGTTTCTTGAGGTTGGAGGTATAAGTCTTTATGATTGTCATCATTGGGAAGCTAAATGAAAAAAATAATATATATTTATCTATACATGAAGTTGAAATCAAAATGGTTGAAAAGATAAGTTAGTGTTATAACAAAGAAAAAAAAACAATTTAGTTTGATAAGTTCGTTTAGAACTGGTTGAATTATGTGAATTGTAATTAGGAGGTCATGAGATCAAGTCCTATACTTCTCTAAATATTGTAAACCTCACTTGATGTCTCCACTAAGTTATGTTGCCAAAACTACAACCAAACAATGTACCCCATGTACCATACTCTCAAATGGTTTTCCATGATATGCATTTTACCAACAACAACAAAAAAAGTTGTAACAAAGAGTGTAGCTCAAAGGTTGATGTATCTATGCCCATTGGAGGCAGAGCAAGTGGTAAAATTGAAATGCTGTAAATGATTGTAAATGGAAGGTCTTGTGTTCAAATCCCCCCCAAACTTACTCGTGCACCATGGTTAAGGCCCTGTGGATGCACCTAGGGGTATAGTGGTGGCAAGATTGGATCTCTGGATGCTGTGTCACACAAGTACCAACCCAATCTCTAGTTGTCGATTCCCCTAGTAAAAAAAAAGGTTAATGTATCTATTTTTTTTTATTAAATAAAAAGGGACATTTTAAAAATATTTTTGAAGTTCTAAAAACATTAAAATATAGATTAAGAAAGCCATATTTGGTTTATGGAAATGGATCCAACAATAGAAGATTTCCAGTTCACTTTGTAGATAAAAAAGACTTAGGTTATATAGCTTGGTTCTTTATATATAAAATGGACTTTGTTTATATAGCTTGGCACTTTTTAGATTAACTAAACTTAGTTTAATTAGCTTGGATCCATACGTGTTGTAACTAGAATGAGGAACTTATTACAATGCTTGAAACCATAAAATGGCACTTGAAGGAGATGCAAACAACACATGTTAAAATTTCTTCTGAGATATAGTTCCTTCATTGAGGCTATTTATCATCACATATATTTAATAGAGAGTAATTTAAGATTTTTCAGCAATTGTTCACCAAATTCCCATTGCATCCATGTTGTTTGCATGGGTGATGAGGATAGGGATGCCATAGGGAAACATATTTTTCAAATGAAGTGAAATACACAGTTTGCTTCGATCTATAAGTTTCAAAGAAGAATGACCACGAATGAAATACTTTATGTAAATACAAACAATTTCTATCAAATAAACTCAATCATTTAACACAAGAAGCGACAAATCATAAGAAGGAAAATGAGGACAAAATTATGAATTTTTTTTTTGAAAATGTTAAAGAGTCCTTCAAAATTATATGCATATCCTACAATGCAAATTAGAAGAGCATGCTAACAAGACCGCAAATCTCAAAAACAATTGTGAGCATTAGAGAAATAGAGTTGTGACTTACAAATGAAGGATCAAGCATCGAATCAAGAAGATGTTGCAATTTAGTGTGACCAAGGATGCCAAAAAATATTTTGAGAATATATTGTCAGGTAAAGACATAGAAATTAATCATCTAAAGAATTGTAGTCAACCCTTTACTTAAAAAAGGATAAGGATATATCAATCTTGAAAATAAACAAAGAAACATCCATGGATGTGGGTGAATTAAGAAGGTTTTTAGAAGTTAAGATTGTAGAAAATGAAACCTTAACCGATCAAATTGAAACAAATTTTTAAAGTTGAAACTATGGATCAAGGGACCCTAATGGAATTGATCAAAACTAAACATCAAAGTGTCATTACTATTGGAATTTTATTAGTGAAAGAACATCCATAAACTGTGTTCAATAAAAATTCAATGACAAATCAACATCTAAAGTTTTAGTGATGGGTGGTGCTCCATCAATTAGCATTGATGAATTCAATGATGCACCAATGAATACAAAAATATCAAATATCAACATGTCGCCTCAAGTATATCATGAAAATACTAAACTAGAGCTTAAGAAGGGTCAACCTATCAAGGTACCATATCGACACCCAAATTGTAGAACAAGTGTCACATAAGAATTAATGTACGAATGCCACCATTTTCCTTACATATCGAAGCATCCAAAAATCAATAGATATTGATCTCAACAACACTGAAGACCAAATCAAGTATTTTATCATCTAAGAGTTCCAAAGAGAATCCATTTGGGATGCATTAATCCTTTTTCAATGAGACAATATTGTTCGAAGCTTTGAAATTTGTTTTGCCAGCCTTATCAATTAGATAGGAATTATGAAATGACTGATCAATCAACTATTAGAATAATTTTTCTCATAGTTCCCATTCTTTGAGGCCAAAGCATTTTAAGATGCAGTTTGACTTCTAATGTACCTGGGGTATATTACCATTATGTAATGATGTATAGTTGCCTATATTGTATAATCTTATAGGTCAATACTATCTTCTTTTTTTGATAATCATAAGTTGATCATCTTTTCCAAACGACATAACTCCTCACCCCCTAATTATATTTATATACATGTCCATTGTATTAGTTTTATTAACCATTCTTATATATATTTATATAATAAATAAATAATATTTAATATGGATATACGATATTTCTCTATGCATTTATGATGATTTCATGAAGTTAAACTTTAGATCCACTTCAAGTAGTCAATAAAATGATTGTGCATATCCTTGTAATGTATAAATAGTGAAAAACTTTCTTATGTTCAATACAACTACAATAGAAGTCCCCATAGTTATATTATCTATGTCACTTTCAAGATGTATTTGGGATCCAACCATTGGAACCATGAAATAGATCCACATATTGCATCTACACATGAAGAATCCTCCCATGTTAAGACTAAGGAAAATAAAGAAGTAAAATTTGTTCTATCCTGCCAATATGTTCGAAATTTAAACTCAGCCCTTTCACTTTCGTATTTTCACTTCCCCACTTCCGAAAATCGAAAATCGGAAACCTTTTCAACATTAAAATTCTACCTTTCCGCCTCCACCTTTCCCAAGGAAGAAATCGAAAAGCGGAAAGTCAATATTTCCTGAAATTAAACTTTGGATTTTCCGCTTCCACCTTTCCCTAGCCATTGATTTTATTCTAGAGTCATCCTTAGCCGTTGATCTAAGACTAAAGTTGCGGGCTACGGATCTACCAAATTACATTCTAAATTCTGCGACTTGGATTTCTGTGACAACCTTTTTGCACCATCAACTCTAACTTTTCCATGACAAAAATTCTAACTTTTCGCCTCCTCTTTTTCGCTTCCGCCTTTTCAATTCTTTCTGAGCCGTTGATCTATGCGGAAGCTTTCTAAACCGTTGATCTATGCGGAAGTCGGAAATCGAGATTCGAACCTTTTCTTGACCAAAACTTGCATCTTTCACTTCCACCTTTCGGAAAGAGGAAATCAAAAAGCGGAAAATCAATCTTTCACGAGGTTCAAACCTTAACTTTCTGCTTCTTCCTTTCCCCTTTCGCCTTTTCAGGAAAGTGTAAATTGGAAGTCGGAATGTCCAATTTTCACGAAGTTCAAACTTTAACTTTCTACCTCCGCCTTTTGTTTTCCACCTTTCTGAGCCATTGATTTGCGTGGAATCCTTCTGGACTGTTGGATCTTTGCGAAAGGCGAAAGGCGAATTTGCAACTTTTTCATTAGCGAAACTTGGCTTTTCTGACTCTGCCTTTCCACTCCCTCCATTTCTTGGTCGTTGGATCTAGATCAGAGTGATTTTCAACCATTGATCTTAAATCAAAAGTGGATTTTCTTGTAAGGCTAGTTTCCAAGATTGCGCCTAAGGATCCTTTTAACAGAAATGACACTTCAGGCTTAGGAAAGTCCTTATGCTCAAACTTCTAGGAAATACTGGGTATGCAGGGAGGGTTTATCTGAGTTGGGAAACAAGTGTAAAAATAAAAAATGAAAGGAGGGCCCCTAAAATGTAAAATTTTGGGGAAGCAGTTGTAGCAACAACAACAAGTTAGCTTTTTCACACGCCCTAAGTTCTAATTAGTATTAGGCGTCTAACCCTCTAAAATCGTCATGGAGAACCTTACATGATTAGCTATACATGTATGTGTAATGACATTTTGCACATGACTTCCAATTAGTGTTATAATGGTTAGTATTAAACTCATTCATAATGCTCTAAAATAGTATTAGATAGTCTTACATAGTTAGCTCTGCATGTATGAGTAATGAGAATTCGTGTGACTTCTACATGGTACTATTATGTTCATTTATTTTCGACTAGTACATATCAATACCATACTAAATCTAAACTATATATATATATATATATATATATATATATATATTAAGTAATCCATTTCAACCAAATTGTACTAGGTAATGAAGCGATATTAATAAGGGAAAATTTTAAGGATCCATAATTTTCTTAATGTGCTTAAATTTGCAACCATAAAATGTTTGGTGATTACTTTTTTAGAAATATTCAAATTTCTAAAGAGTTTGTATAGTTTTTGGACAATTTTGGCAATATTTTGAATAAAAAAAATTTGTCCCATAAAATTTGGGTGAATCATTTTTGAAAAATAGAAAAATTAGTAAATGGAAGCGAAGAGAAGTTGCGAGGATAAGATTGGTGGATTTGAAAGTTTGAGTGGATAACTCTCCATAAGATAACCTTCACCAACAAGGAAGGGATCATAATAGACAATAAGCAACAAACGCACTAGTTTGCGGGATGTGCAACCTAATAAGGCGATTATTAACGTTTCTTAACTAGTATGATTAATGGGTTGAGGTGACGAGCAAATTACCAATAACACCATATAACTATAACCATTGGAACATGGATCAAACTCATTCACACAATAACGAAGATAATGATAAGTTTAGGAGGTATGAAGGGAACATGGATTACAACTACGTGATAGTCAATGCAACATATGATAACGACGATCAACGTTTGAAGATCATAACAAGATTTACACATGTAACAAAGGAAACATGGATTACAAGAGTCAATGCACCATATGCTGATGGGGATTAAACGTGTTGGTACGAATTGGATGGGATTGGTTCGAAGGAAACATGAATTAGAACGGCGTTCAAATGCTCTATCATATCCACCGCCCTCTAATAATGGGATCAAACGTGGACGTGGATGGGATTCGAATGGAAAAGTATGCTAGCATTTATTACTATGTTGCATATAAAATATTTTTTACCCTCAAGTCAAACTCAATTTTCAATATTTATAAATGATGTCATTATATAGAGAGACAGCATATAATGTCAACTCAACTCAAGTTAAACTCAATTTTCAATATTTATAAATGATGTCATTATATAGAGAGACAGCATATAATGTCAACTCAACTCAATGTGACATTGTAGGTTACCATCTGGACACCATACATTGATTAAACCACGTTGTAAATGCAATATATTTCATATCCCTTCAAGTTTTAGATTGTACTTTTAGTTTATATGGTTGACTAGCGTGCACATGTGCCTCTCAAAGTCCACATGGTTTATTAAATAAAAGCCCCAGTTCTTTTCAAATTTTGAAACATAAGTGCACGACATTGCAAACATGGTTTGTTGCTTACCATGTTTGAAGGTCAGAGTGAATGGATAGGACCAGATCTGGAAATTCAATTTTCTTGTGCTTGTCAATAAATTTTTTAATGACGGTTTCAAGTTTTCCGTGTCTATCATTTGATCGTTCAACCAATTTTGCTGAGTGTCAATTTATTTTTAATATTATATATAAATGTGAATAAAATAATTTTTTTATAATATATAAATATGAGTAAAATATTTATATAAAAATTTATTAATTAAGTAAATTATAAAATTTTAAAGGAGAAATTTTAGAGATTCTTTTTAGAAAAATTTGAAGACTAAGAGCTGAAGATTAATAATATAATTAGAAACACAAAATATAAATAAATACAATACACATACAGTAGTAGTCCAGGAGATAACTCAGCACAATGGCCAATGATTGTTAACTAAGTTTTAGTAGTTAATATAGGTATTACAAATTTTAACTGGTTATCTAAATTCATAAACGACGTTTCAACTATTTTTTACCTATCAATGTTGACCTCTTTATCAAAAACTTACATGTCAAACTAGTGTAAAAATGAAAAAACACGTTCTGTGTGAAACGTCAAATTCTGGGCCTAGATAGGGCTCGCCCTCAAATTACTTACATCAAGAAAAGACCATGCGTCATGCCCTTTCTGGTACATAACATAGCTTTAGTTCTTGACAAAATGTGATATGACAACTTAAATTTAGCAATTGAGGGCGTGCACGCAACTCTTTTCTTATGGAATGATGTGAATAAATACACAAACGTTTATGCAGTAGACTCGCACATACTTATCATAACGAATATGGAATTGAGAACTGCAATTCCAACAGCCAAAGGTTATAGTTATTGTAATGCTACGCCACAAATTCTGCGTTCCCTATTGCCGCCACAGACAGCAAGGGGAAGTTTTGTATGTTGTACGCGGCTGAAAAGAAAACAACGAGTGTTAAGGCTTGCCTCTATTAGAGCGAAGTTTGGTGACGGGCAACACGATCCAGGTATTGCTTTTAAATTTCTTATATTACAGAGTGTGGGTGCTATGGGGTTGTGTGTGCTAGGGGGTTTTTGTATAGTGTGATTTTATTAGTCACAAATTACAAAAATTGCAGATTTTGCATATAAAATTGATTAGATTCTGGCAAAAAAAAAGGTTGATTAAAAAATCTAAATAGTCTTTGTTTGGAGGGTTCTATTTTTTATCACTTGCAATATTTTTTTTTGTTGGTAAGTGGAAGAATCTCTATGATTGGGACCAACCTTGGTTGGATTTTTGATATTAGTAGATTTCCACTTAGAGACCATCACCGGCAACCAACTATTCTATATCTCACAAATACTTACAATATTTTTGTTAATTATAATACACAAACTGCATTTTCGATTGTTGGTTGGAGCATTGTGGACGCTAATATCATACTTCTCAGAAAACGGATAATGGAGCTGAAGGCTCGGGAAGACACTTGGGAGCTTCCAGAGGATTGGATGCAGTGGGAAAAGAAAATATACCCATCATATTATACGAATATAATTCATGCAATTCGATGGTTGCACTGCTATTTGATTAACACTCGCCCGAGTGTTGGGCTTGCACTTCTCACTCTGATGACTGTGTGGGTTCCGGCGTCCTTTGTTGTTGCAATGGTGGCAACGTTTCACAAATTAACTTCCAGTTCGTAATTCCATCGATGCTACGGAGACATTGAATACGTATGGAGAAATATACTGAGAAATATGAGTATATATCCATTTTAAAAAATAAGTTTAGTTCTAAAAAAATTAAATTTAAATTGAGAGACTTATTATTTTTTATAACATTTTAATATTTTTTTTATAAAGATCATGTGTTAGCTCTAAAATAAGCATGGAAGAACTTACATATCTCTTTTTACTAAGCTATAAAAACATAAGTACAGACTGTAAAATTAACTTCACAAAGCAAGTCTGTTTGACGGCCTTGTGTAATGGAAGAAATTTTTGACATCAACTTCACAAACCAAGTATGTTTGACGTCCTTGTGTAATGAAATTTTTTTTGACATCAACTGTTAACTCTGCTCCTTGTCTGTTGGATGGAAGGAATTAACCATCGAAATCAGATAAGCTTAGGATCCGTTTCTTTTAAACATGGTAATGTAATTTGTTATCATTATGAAATAAGATTGTGATTTTTTTAAAGAAAATTTAAACATTTTAAACAAGATAATGTGGTTTGTTATCATTAGTGTTATCATTATATGATTTTTATATAATTGAAATTGTAATTTTTATTAAAAAATGAAATTAGTTCTCACAATTCCAACAATATAAAACTGTCATTTCATCAATTTAAACTGAGTAGAAAAATCATCTTGTATTATTACCATACAATGTATCCAATGTGAAATGTATTAAAAACCTTAGATTGACTTTTATAAAACTAAATATGAAATGTATTTATCTAATTTTGTTTGACTTTGTAAAACTATGTTGGAGACGTTTGACTTTGTAAAACTTTTTCCAGTGGTACTTCCATTGCTAATTGCTTAAGGAATTTTCCACTCTATTTGAACGTTATATAAATTCAATTCCGTTGTATTTTTTCCATAGAAAAAGTTCATTTCCGCTCAATAATCTGTTTGACGTCCTTGTGTCATGGAAGTAATTTTTAATTGTGAACATTATCCCTCGTTTTAATTTTAGTTATCAAGTCAAAATCATATTTTCAATTTAAATAATTAATATTTTTTCTTAATAAATGATATTGTAAATCATATTTGCAGAGGTAGAAGTCATATATGAAGAATTATATAGAGATTTGTGTGAAAGTTCAAAATTCAGTGCTTACTATTACGACGATCACAGCAGAGTTCATTTGAGAAAAAATTAAACCGACTTCTTTAAGAGGTGAAAGCCTTAAAGAATTTGTGACCATGATTTAAATTAGAGATGATCATAAGCCTCTAGGTGCAATGATAAATTCAATATTTTGAACTGGAAATCCAACTGTGTGAACTTCAAATCTATATTAATAGAACAAATTCAAAATGATGTGGGTATTAGATATTGGCTAAGAACATTTCCTCAGACTATTTATAACTAATTTTCTTTAGTGCTTGGAGAACCATGTGAAACATCCATTAAAATAATAATAGTTCATTTTGGGATATCTTAGATATCCTATGTACAAATTCCTATTTTAGTATTACTATGTCTCTTCCAAAAATCCCAAATAGTCCTGCGTTATTAATCCTCTTCTAGCACATGATTGTTGAAGTTCACGTCCATTGTGCATTATTTCATTGAATTATTTTATTTTAAATGAATTCTTAAATTAAAAAATGCAATTTCCTAATCTTAAATTTTCATTGTTGAAAGATAGTCTTGTTGTTTAAATTCCAATGACCATCCCTTGGAGCCTCTTCCATCTTCCTAGACTTTAGCCTGGGCAGGTCGAGAATTCGACCATGTAAATGTACCATCTATTTTTTCAACATTAATATTGTAGGCCTTCAATGATGGTTCATGTCACGTCTTTACCTTTCATCCTGGCGGAGAGGACGTGACTATGCTGCTATCTTATTCGGGCAAACTAGCCCCATGAACATAAAATGAAATGCATTGAAGTAATAACATGCACAGATGCATAAATATTTAACACACAGTGGTAGCAAATCCAATCCATTCATTCACATGTTCATTGTAATTCATTATCAAATGTAAATATAGAGATTTAAACACAAAAATACTTATCTTGGGAGTGAAGCTTGTCTCGCAACTAGCTATGTCGCTGCAACGTTCCACCCAACCATAGGCCAGTGTGCTCATCAATCTCTCAGCAGCACTGCCACCCCCGAGTTGGGCATGATTCCCACAAAGAATAAGGAACACTAGCAGGATCACACATAGCCAAGGATACCACAAAATTCAGCCAAGCCAACACAGTTGGGTTTATCATGCTGTAAAGGAGTTGGAAGTGAGCTCAACCACAGATCTATGGACACATGCACCAGATCTAGCCTGGCTTCTAGAATATCTACACACCCAACATAAGGAAGCACCCCCTTCTCTACTACATAGTCCCTCAGGCAATGCCTTCCTCTCCAGTGCTATTCAGGGTGTGCAAAGAAGAAAACCAGGCCCCTAGATGTGTCTATGAGGTTCCTTCACACACTAGCTTTATTAAGCTGGTCAGACCCATTTCCACTCCCAATTCAGTTCAAACCAAAGCACAAATGCATACACAACAAGACACACAATTTTGGGTTGAGTAAAACAGTTTTGGCAACAAAACGAATTGCCAAGATGGGTGAAAACAACCCCTAACAGCCAATTTGATTTCCAGAACGTTTATAGCATTCACGTGGGCCAAACAGACTCCACAAACACCCAAAATCATGGGTCTCTCCTCTACCATTCGCTGTGCAATCAATACAACGGATTTTCCCCAACAGGGTGATGAGAAACAACAGCAAAAATGTCAAGGAAGAATCCCAGCCACTGATCCTTTCCCAATCGACTTCCTAGACATGGGAAAACTCTAGAAATCTACAAAAACGTGAATGGGAAAAATGGATTGCTCCCCTGGAATGGAATTCCTACGTGAGGAAAGTGAGTTGCATGCATACATGAGAGAAAATGACCGCGCATGAGTGGAATGTGGTTGCCTCCTTCCACATGAGGGTAATGGACGAATTGGTTCCCCTTGGGAAAGCATGTGGTCAAAGCTGACAGCCCTGCCATAAATTATGGTTGCCCATACTCCCATTTCCCCAAGGTAATAACTACCCAACTGAATTTTTGGAGAATTTAATTGGTTGAGGAATAAGACAAGAAAAGGTGGTTGGAAGTTGATAGGTTCTCCTATTGACACTTGGATTCTTTCCATTGGCTCAAAGGTTAAATATCCGACCCCCCCTTATCCCTAGGAAACCATGCCCCCATCTCATTATTTGTTGCATTGACATAGTTGGTTGTGGGTTTTTAATTAAATTTCATATTTACATGATGTCCAAAATTATAATGTGTCGACTCGCACGAAATACCATCGGCAACGATTTTAATCGCTGAAACATAAAAGCACTAAATCGATGGTGGAGCTTTTCATGGATAATTTTAGGAGCGAATTTTAGCCCAGTGGGCTATTTTTCCATGTTTTTCTCCCAAAAAAAATGCACCATTTTGCATTTTTTGCAGCCCTGTTTCACCCAATTTTGATGGGGTAAAATTTTTTCACCCTAAAAATTGCGAAATTATTATATAAATGATATAAAATCCTTGGAAATTAGAATATTTTTTGAAAAATATTGCCAATCATTTTATAGTTGGCGTTTTAAGAATTGGTAATATTCCATAACATTTGTACACTTTTAAATAAGAATGGTTCCTTAAAATCATCCCTAGAACTTTTGCCTTTATCTCCACACCACGATTAAATACAATATAAACATCATATACATTTTTAATGCAACGGGGTCAAAATCGAGGTGTTACAATTCAGAATTGTAATTATTAACATCCTTTTACTTCAATAACACTTTAATGGAGTTTGTTTAGTGTTTAACCGAGTGATAATGTACCATAACATTCACTATTTGAAGAAACTCTTCTTGGTTTTCTTGGCTTCTTATTTCTATGCATTGATTTTTCTCAACCTTTTGCATGTTGGATTAACAAAACCCTAGGCTCATTAGTGGATATATCTCAACATATTCATGAGGAAAGGTAGAACATGGGATTTGAATGATATTAGGTATGTGTGGTTTGACTTAAGCTGGGCATATTTGATGACACCCATGTGCGTCATCTATTCTCTTCTCCACGTGTTGGATTGATCTTGTGCAATGCAGGTTGGATTATTGAGTGTGTTGTGCACGATGATTCTTTTCTTTGCATATGGGATTATTAGTATCTATGCATATCTCTATAGAAAATTCTATTTCATGTCGTTTTCAAATTTTATATTATTATCTCAAGCTGAGGCTCACATGGAGACAAAATTTTGATCTTTACCAAGGTTGTAATGAGGAAAAACCATGAATCTTTTCTAATTAATATGCATTTTTCACACCTTATGTAAATTCATGCAGAATGGTTGAGTTCTCCAATGATGATATTTGCAAAATAGTTTGCAAGTGAACTTTAATCAGGAAAACAAGGTTAACAAGATGTAAATTTATGTCAACCGGCCTTAGTAAAATTTAAAAGTGGGCCCAGGTCGGTAGATTTGGGGAATTGTCAAGGCTTCGACATGTCTATATCTACTATTGGTAGCAAGGATCTGAACTTATTACTTGTTCTATGTTTTCTCACTTAGGTCAATATGACTATTTTTATATTTGAACTTTATGTTTTTAGCCATGAATCTTTGTTGTGACTTTACGGTACAAGTATTTATGGTAAGTATATATATATTTTTTGTTGTGGATATAGCGATAAACTTCATTCAAATGGGTAGGGTTCTCGGGCCATCATGGCACTGGTTGTATGCTCCCCTGTTAACCCGACTGTCTATATCCCTTCCTGTGCTTCTCTTGCCGGATTATTGACCCTAGATGTCACGGGTTGTTTCACCTTTCTCTCGGTCATATGCTTTGGGGGTTTCAGGTTTACTCTTTGCTCCTGTCAACTTACATTCAGTGGATTATTGGAGTCCCTCCCCTTACCAGGGGGACTAGTACCAACCAATTCAAAAAAGTGGGAAGGAGATCGCCTCTCTCAACCACTGTGGTATTTTGACATCTTTGCTTGTTTTCTGGTTTTTTGGTCTCCTGGTCCATCACCTTGCATGGGTTTATTTTGACATACGGGTTGACTTTGGGGGTGCCATGATTTTCTCCGGTTTTCTTGGGTTCTGTCGGCTCTGACCTTTGAGAATGGTTTTTGGTTTTTTTAGCCGTGGTAACATTAGAGTTTCCTTTTGGTCTTATGGTAACCCTTTCTCTAACCTTGGCTCGCCTAGTGGGCTTATCCCTTATCTCTGTCTCCTCTTCTATTGTCTGTTGTATCCTGTCCTGGTTTTATTTGTGGTTTCTTGTGCCCACATTGACTCTGGTTTCGGTGTACACCTTGTCAGAGACTCTTGCGGTCTATATTTGGGTCAATTCTCATGGCTGTACTGTTGATTGACCTAGGTTTCCCTCTTGTGGGTATCGTTGTTGCTATGACTCACCGCTTTATCGGGTATTTTTGTGACTGCTCCTACTTGAATTGTCTTCTCTTTAGGCTGTTTCCGGATACCGAGGGTCTGTGTGCTGAATCTGGTTTCCCTTCTACTATTACTGCTCGTGATTAGGGTTAGGGTTTTCGATCCCCCATCTTACCATTTTTCGGTGGCCGGTACTCGCTATCTAGTTTTCTCCCTTTGTCAGTTGTTTCATGTGTGTTGACCCACCATGGACAAAGGTGGTTCCTCATCCTTTTCCCATCACAGAAGACAAGCAAAGAACATCAAGACACATGAAGGGAAGTTCTGTTACGTGCTTGGTCATGGACAGAGTTTCATCTCTGTGCTCCCGGGCACTTATTGGTTGTCTTGAATACTGTCGACTGGGAAAGCAAGCATGGATTGACTGGGCTACTAATTTTTGGAAGCCTTTGCTGACTTATACTCCGACCATCATCCTCCTCTCCAATGGCTGGATAGTATTCGTCTTTTTGGAAGCAGACCATGCCTCCCTCATTCTGGAGAAGACCTGGCGTATTGGATCGGGGTCTCTTGTCCAGGGATGTTGGCATACCCACTTTGATCCTCTCTGGGAGAGGGTGATGAAATGTCATCTCTGGGTTTTACTGCCGCACCTGCCCTTCCCACTATGGAGTCTCCACACACTCGAGGGCATAACAAACACTATCGGAAGATTCGTGCTAGTTGATGATGATTTCCACCTGTCATTTGATAAAAGGGTTGCTCGGGTCCTGGTCGAATTGGATATTTCTTTGGGTCTTCCTGCTGAAGTTGAAATTCTATGTAAGGACCGCCTTTTCATCTAGAAGTTGGACTATCTGCACGTCCCATTCCAGTGCAGTTACTGCAGAGATACGGGCCACCTTCGGAGAAGATGCCCTTCACTCAGGAACTCTCTCACCGACTCTGGACTGACTGAACCCCTATTGATCTATCCTGCTGTTGACTCCTCTCTGACAAAGGATGCAAAAAAAGGTATGTATTTACATTCCCTCTCCCTTTTCAAGGATGTCACTGATGATATGATCAATGATATTGATATTTTGGTTGGGGCTCCCATTGCGGTTCATGAGACTGGCCTTGTATTGGATGATACCCTCCATGCGGTATCCACCATTTTATCCTTGGGTACTAGTTCTTAGGTTTCCCCACACCCTTCTCCCATTTATCCCCTTGACCCCATAGATGTCTCTGTCGATCGGGTCCTGGTTGAGTCCACTCTTTTGTCTTCGAATACGGCTCCAGCTTTTGTTGACCTATTTTATTCCACCCCTATGTCTCATTCGAATGCATCACTTCTTCCTGTGGTTCCCAAGCTCTCCTTCTTAGTTGAATTCCCTCCACTCCCCACTGCTCCATCATCTCCCCCTTTACCCTTATCTTCCCGTAGTCCTATCTCCTCCCCTTCATTCTTAGACCCTGCCCTGTATAAAAGGCTACTGATATTCTCTGTTGTTACTCCATCTTCCCCCAATACCCTCCATCTCAAATCAATTCGATTCGAGAATGTGACTATTAGAAAGAAGAAGAAAGATAAATAGGGCTTCACTGAACCCCTCTCCTCAGCCTCTCCTCCTTACATCCCCCTCTCTATTCGCATTAAGGATGCTGCAAGAGGGCATATTTCTCGGGGACTTAGAGCATCTCCTCCCCATTCCATTGTTCCTTAATGTTGATCCTTTCTCTCAATGTCAGGGGTTTGGGGGGCAAGACCAAATAGAGCAGCCTCCGCTCTCTCTTTCTTTCTTTACACCCAGATATAATCCTTCTCCAAGAGACAATGTGTAGTACCTATCCAACTTTTCCTTCTTTCTCCAAGCTCCTACCAAACTAGGAATTTTGTGCCACTAGTGCCTTTGGTCTCTCGGGGGGACTCCTCACTACCTGGAACCCTAGAATGGTGAGATGCCTTGCATATGAGACTCTTGCTGGTATCCTTGTCAAGGCCAAATTCTATGGCATGGCTGACATTCTTGACATTATCAATTGCTATGGTCCCTACAAGGACAGGGAAATATTCTGGGAAAGGATTCACCAGGGGGGACTACTTTATTCTCCTCAGCTGATATAGGGTGGAGACCTTAACTTTACCATGAATGCTTCAGAGATATGGGGGACTAGGGCTGTACTCGATCCCCTTGCAACTTTCTTCAAGCACCTTTTTGATTCATTGGGGCTCTGTGATGTAGCTCCTTCTACTGCTGGACCCACATGGAGGAATGGTAGGGTGGGGGAACATGGTATCAGCAAAAGATTTGATCGATTCCTTGTGGCCACCTCACTGATCCCTTCCCTCTTAACTCACAGGGTGTGAACTCACCACTCTGATATTTCTGATCATTTCCCTGTCTATTTTGAATGGAATAAACCTCGAGGTTCCCATAACTACCCCTTTAAATTTAATAGGTCCTATCTCTTAGACTAGGACTTCTCATCTTGGTTCTATGAGCGTTGGCCCAAACTATCTCCCACCTTTTCAGGCTCGGAGCTAGACCACCTCTCACATAAAATTCACTCTCTCAAGAGGGATGGTAAGGTCTAGATTAAAGACAAAAGTTCTCGCATGGATGCTAATTCGATGAGACTGGATTTGGAGATCAGTTCATTATTGTCCAACTCCTCCTTTGGTATCCTCTCTCATGAGGAACAGTTATCTCAGTCTCAGCTCAGATCTGGAAAGAAGAAGATTTTGGAACATCACCTATTAACCTGGCAGCTTGAAAGCTGGACCAAATGGGCTCTAGAAGGTGACTCTAACACTAAATTATTCCATGCAGTTGCTTCTGGTAGGAGAAACCAAAATTCCATCTAGTCTCTACTGGATGAGGGGGATAGGTGTGTTGAGGACGAATCTGAGTTGAAGGTATTGGGACAACAACATTTTGCTCATATATTTAAAGATGATAAGAAGACCTGTCTTCTGGATCAGCTCAACGTCGTTTCACTATACCCTGTTATGATCTCCCATGTTGATGCATCTTGTCTCACACAACCGGTCACATTATCTGAAGTTGATTTCACCTTTCACTCTTTCAAGAAATATAGGAGTCCCAGACCAGATGGCTGGCCTGTTGAATTCTATCTCCACTGCTTTTATTTGATGGGTGAGGAAATTCTCTCTGCTGTGGACTTTACTAAGGTTTCGGGATGTATCCCTCCGTCACTTAACTCCACCTTTCTGACACTAATCCCCAAGAAAGATAATCTGAATTCCTTTGCAGACTTCAGGCCCATTTCCCTGTGTAATCTGCTCTATAAATTGATATCCAAGGTCATTGCAGTGCGACTTAAGCCCTTCCTGGATTCTCACATATCTATTGAACAATTTGGGCTTTTAAAAAATCGTCAGATTGTGGAACCCATTGGTATTGTCCAAAAGGCCCTTCACTCTGTCAAGACAAAGAATTCTTATGCTCTTGTCCTTAAACTGGATTTGGTGAAGGACTTTGATCGGGTGAATTGGTATTTCATCAGGCATATTCTGATTCAGATTGGGATCCCTCTTCTTGCTGTTAACTTGATTATGGGTTGTATTTCATCAACAAATTTTGCTGTGCTTATCAATGGTACTCCGTCTAAGTTCTTTCCAGCCTGCAGAGGGATCCGATAGGGCTGTCCCCTCTCGCCCTTGCTCTTTATACTAGTAATTGAGGGGCTCATCCTTTTGATTGCGGATGCTAGAGATCATAGACTCATCAAAGGTATTAAGATCTCATCTACCTTTTCCCTTACTCATCTCCTATTTGTTAATGACATGATCCTATTGGGTATAGGTACATTAACTAAATGGATGGCCTTTGATGTCATTCTTAGCAAACTCTGCAAGGCATCTGGGATGTGTATCAGTATTGACAAATCCTGTTTTCTTTATAATAACGTGGATATTGATATCCGTTCTGAGATTTCTAAGGCTTTTCCATACAAGATGGAGCCTATCACTATAGGATTCATGTATCTCAGATATTTTCTCTAACCTTTGGTCTATAGGGTTCAGAACTGGCACTGTCTGATTAAAAAATTTGAACACAGGATCTCGCATTGGACCCATAAGCTTCTTTCCCTCGGGGGTCGTCTGACTCTTGTGCAAGCAATTTTAACCAGTATACCTATCTACTGGATGGGACTTGCCCCCATTCCTGTCTCTATATTAAATAAGCTCAAGAGTCTTGCCTTTGCTTTCCTCTAGGGATCTTCGGATCATAAGCATCGGTATCACTTGACCAACTAGCAAGTTCTTTCATGGCCTAAAATTCATGGTGGCTGGGGTATCAAGCATTTTCCCTGGTTCTATTAAATTTTCATATGCTTAGCTAAGCCATCAGTATTTCATTTCATATTCATAACAAAAGAATATAAACAAGATCACTGAAAGATAGACAAGCACAACCATACAAAAGGAACACAAGGATTTATCCTGGGAAAACCCTAAAGGGAAAAACCCATCAAAAGCTTCCTCAATATAGATGCCCCAAAAAGAAAAAACCAGCAAGGAGATCAAACCCTGATCCTCCTCCTTCTCCAGCTACTTCTATTCTCCATTAATGCACTACACAAGTGAGTGTGTGTCTCCTAAATGAGGAGCACTACACCTCTATTTATATTCATCCATTCACTTAAGTTAACTCATCTGTCATGTAGGATTGATTTAATCATGTAGGCTCGAGTTACACATGTAGGCTCAAGTAACCACACTAGGGTGCTAATGACCCACCTTTACAATTAGAGGGGACTGCCTCATGACTCTTATTAGTTCTTTCGATTAGAAGCATCGGGGTACAATATAATACAAGTGGGTCTCCCGGTAGGACCATCGGGGACCACAAAAGATACATATAGAATATTCTTCGAAGTTACAGTATTTCAACACTCCCCCTTAATGAGAAGGGTATTCTACAACAACATCAACAACAACAATAGTAGGAGAGGACATCATCAACATTATCAGGGTAACACATCTATAAATCATTGGAAGTTTTTCAACATCATATAGTCTTCATCTTCAATATTTGACAACAACAACTCTTTAATCAACATTAGCATCTTTTGACCTTTTGATCAGCAACATCTTCAACACTTTGATCTTTCGATCAGCAACATCTTTAGCAATTAGACCTTTCAATCAGCAGCAACATCTTCAGCACTTTAACCTTTCGATCAGAAACATCTTCGGCACTTTGAACTTTCAATCAGCAACATTTTCAGCAACATATTCAACACTTTGACCTTTCGATCAGCGGCAACATCTTCAGCACTTTGACCTTTCGATCATCACCAATATCTTCAGCATTTTGATCAGCAATATCTTCAGCACTTTGATCTTTCGATTAGCAAAGACATCTTCAGCAATTTTACCTTTCGATCAACAACATCATCACATTCTGATTAGTAACATCGTGATCAACATCATCATCATACTTCAACTCTCAAACATAATCATCACCATCATATTCTAATCTTTTGATCAGTATGTCATCATCATCACATACTGATCATCATCATCGTCACACTCTGATCTTTCGATCAGTACATCATCATCATCATACTCTTTATCGTTCGATCAGTACATCATCATCATACTCTGATATTTTGATCAGTACATTATCATCATCATAAAAACATCATCATCATGAAAACATCAACATCATCAAAACATCATTATGATCAAAACATTCAACATCATCAAAACATCAAAATATCATCATCATCACACTCTGATCTTTCGATCAGTACATCATCATCATCATAAAATTATTATCATCAAAACATCAACATCATCATCATCAAAACACCAACATGATCCTTCCTTTTGGAATAACGGCATCAACATGTCTATGGTACTCACATGATCCTTCCTGTCAAAATTACGGGATTTAGGTCTTTACAGAGCTACTAACGATCCTTCCTTTTGGAATTATGGGATCAACACATTTGTGGAGCTCAGACGATCCTTCCTTTCGGAATTACGGGATCAAGTCTTTACGGAGCTACTAACGATCCTTCCTTTCAGAATTACGGGATTTAGGCCTTTACGGAGTTGCTAACGATCCTTCCTTTCAGAATTACGAGATCAACGCATTTGTGGAACTCAGACAATCCTTCCTATTGGAATTACAGGATCAACACATCTATGGAACTCAGACAATCTTTCCTATTGGACTTATGGGATCAAGTCTTTACGGATCTACCAACGATCCTTCCTTTCAGAATTACGGGCTTTATGTCTTTACAAAGTTACTAACGATCCTTCCTTTCGGAATTATGGGATCAACACATCTGTGGAACTCAGACAATCCTTCCTATTGGAATTACAGGATCAATTCAATGATCCTTCCTTTCGGAATTACGGGATTTAGGTCTTTATGGAGTTACTAATGATCCTTCCTTTCAGAATTACGGGATCAACACAGTTGTGGAACTTAGACAATCCTTCCTATTGGAATTACAGGATCAACACACATTCTCGAGTACCGAAGTCACTGGATCTATTCTGAACCGAGGTTCAAGGATGATACAATTCTACTACCTTCTCGATGACCGAAGTTCATCGGATCCGTTCTGAACCAAAGTTCAAGGATGATACAATCCTGCCACCTTCTCGATGACCGAAGTTCACTGGATTTGTTCTGAACCGAAGTCCAAGGATGATACAATCCTACCACCTTCTCGATGACCGAAGTTCACCGGATCCATTCTAAACTGAATTCCAAGGATGATACAATCCTGCCACCTTCTCGATGATCGAAGTTCACCGGATCCGTTCTGAACTGAATTTCAAGGATGATACAATCCTGCTACATTCTCGATGACCGAAGTCACCGAATCACTTCTGGACATATGTCCCAGGATGATACAATCCCTCTTCATTCTCGAAGACCAATGTCTCTAGATCACGTCTGGACATATGTCCCAGGATGATACAATCCCATTGCAACATCACTACTCCCCCTTTCAAGGAATGTCTTTCCAAACCACACCAAGCTTGTCTTGAAAGTGTTCGAACTTTACTCGCGACACAGGCTTCGTCAGCACATTACCATCTAAACCATCATCATCTACATCTTCAGTATGTGAATACTGAACTATCACCATCTGTATCTCTAGTATGTGAATACTGAAAGCATTATCTATATCTTTAGTATGGGAATACTGAAACATCATCATTTGCATCTTTATCTTGTATGTATAAATATCAGATTTCTATGTGTTACGATGGAACACAGGGTTCTCTATTATCACAACTCTTGTTATCACATAGAATCAATGTAGTATCCATCTTCAGGCCAAGGAGACCTGATATCAGCTTCTGAAGCCATATGGCTTCACAACTTAGCAAAGCAATCTGCTATGTATTATGCTTTTTTTGTTCTAAGAGAAACATTGGACTGTTTCCTGCTAAACCATGAACTCATAGCAGACCCCAAACAAAAGCATCTACCTGATGTGCTTTTCCTATCTGAGATACTTCCAACCCAATCTGCATCTATATAGCCATACAATCTGTAGTCATGGCTACCATCATAGTATAGAACAATGTCTATAGTCCTTTTCAGATATCTCATCACATGTTTTGCAGCTACTAGGTGAACCCATCTTGGTTGAACAAGATATTGACTGAAGGTGTTCACAGCAAAACAAACGTCCGGTCTGGTATTTGTTAAGTACATCAATGACCCAATGATCTATCTGTAATGAGTTGCATCTACTTACTCTGATGAGTCATCATCTAACAAGTTTAGGTTGGATTCCATGGGTGTGGCCATGGCTTTGCATTCCAACATATTTAATCTCTTCAATATCTCTACCACATACTTTCCCTGGTTGAGAAAGATTTCTTCTGAACTTTGCCATACTTCCAAACCTATGAAATAATGCATTAACCCAAGGTCTTTCATCTCAAATTCTTCTGCTAGTTTCTTCTTGCTTTCCATGATCTGTTTCTCATTCCCTGTCAAGAATAATTCATCCACATATAATAACAAGATGATAGGTTCATCTTCTACAACCTTGGGATAAAGGTTAGGATCAACTCTACTCTTGGTAAATCCCATAATTGACAGGAAATTGTCTATCCTTCCATACCAATCTCTGGGAGCTTGCTTCATGCCATAGAGGGCCTTCTTCAACTTACATATATGAATCCATCTACCTTCAACTTCAAATCCTTGTGACTATTCGATGTAAAACTCTTCCCCAATCATACCATTAAGGAAGGCTTGTCTTTACTTCATCATGGAAGCAACTACCATCATAGTTATGAAGGAAGTGTACCTTGGTTTCTGGAGTAAGTGTCTCTTCAGAATTAATTCCCTCTTTCTTATAGAAACTTCTAGCTACAAGTCTTTCCTTACTTCTACTAGCAACATATTTTATCTTGCAAATCCATTTGTAAGATACCACATTCTTGCTTTCTAGTTTGAGTACTATATCCCAAACATCATTCTAGTATTCTTTCATCATAACATCTTCCATGAGTTCGTCTTGTCAGATCATCAACATATCCTAGTCTTCTGCATTCAACTTTGAAGGTTGGAACCCACTTTACTCTTGGTAAAGTCTCAATCCATCAGGAAGTTGTCCATCATGTCGTACCGTGTCGAACTCAGATATCTTCTATAGTCACTCCCCCTGAAGTGGAGTATTATCTTCCTTCTTCATTCTGTATAGGTGATTCTATGCTTGATATATACTGGTCAATAGAGTATGTCATGTCATAGTCTATTCTTTCTGAGGAAAATCATGATTCTTACTTTGTACACTTGTTCTTGCAGATCCATATGGAAGATACTACGTACTTCCCTTTATGTCTCGAAATCATATCGTATACATCATTCCCCATAATCAACTGTTATTCTTTGATCACAGCTTCTTTCATAGCATTCTTTTCTTCATCTTGAGTTATCTCTCATACCCATGGTGGTGTTCATCCTTCAAGGTGGATCTACCACTCTCTGAATCTCTTTCTTTCGTCATGGTGTCTCTGACCCTCGGAGCTTCAAATTCATGTTTATTGAATTGTCATCACTTTTTCTTCGGAACAAGTCTCATCCTTATTTTATTTTAGGAGGTTGTACAGGACC
This sequence comes from Pseudotsuga menziesii, assembly GCA_001517045.1. Taxonomy (NCBI): domain Eukaryota; kingdom Viridiplantae; phylum Streptophyta; class Pinopsida; order Pinales; family Pinaceae; genus Pseudotsuga; species Pseudotsuga menziesii. Next base: position 81,275 of record LPNX010821698.1, on the reverse strand, counting down.
TTTCCTACAATTCGAATGCACCGGTTGCATGGTTAGAACTACATATGCATAATGACAAATTCTTATGCATCATGCAACTATTTAGCCAATACAACATTCATCCATATCTCACAGAAACTTTCTATATGCCTTCCATCTCTACCATGACATCATTGAGATTGTGCACTAATCCAATATGTTAGCAAATAGGTTTTATTCTAGATAAGTAACAATGGAGATTTGTATAGACCCATGAGCTACTTACCCATCACATGCATGCAAACAACACATCAACTGAATATAATCAAATGCATAACAAAACAATATCATTAAATGACAATTCAATACTTATCTTTTGTTTGTTTCGTGGGTAGACTCCTTCTTAATCAATCTGCTTCATCATCTTCTTCATCCATGAAATCTTCATTGCTTATCCAAATGATAAGATGGATAAGAGGTTCATCAAGAATTGAGTTCTTCATATTCCTCATCGCTTGAGGGATCTTCTTTGAATGGTGAGAGCTTGATCTTCAATTTTCTCCCATCTTTCTTCTTCTCTTCTTACGAGACGAGCTTCTTCTTCTTCCCAGAGTCAACTAAAAGTAATCATTTCCTTTTGGAACACATTCCTCGCATGAATGAATCCCATGATCATGGGAGGCCATTCAAGGTGGCTATCACCACTTTTGCATTCTCTGCTTGTTCTTCTACCGCTTCAAGATGTTATGCATTCTGGATCCTCACATTCTTCAACTATTTTCTCAAATCCATCTTCTGAATTATGTTCTTATCTTCAAATAGCTTGATCAAGGAATCAAACATCTTCGGTGTCTTTAGGGAAGACACTTTTTGTACAAGTTGATTCGTGATTGAATCAACAATGATGTTCTTGGCCTTGATCAAGTTCTTCTTGTGAAAGGATTTGAGGCTCATCTCCCTCTAGAACTGGAACCTCTCTACTCATGTAGGTGTCCAATTCATTTTATTCAGAGAGATCAAATACTTCCATGCTTGGAAGTTTTTAACTTCACCAATATTATCATCAAGTTGATGTGATAGATCACTTTGAAATGAGAACCTCAAATGCAAATAGCAAAAGATTAGATCTTATCGATTTGAGGTGTCCGTCCTGCTTCCGGAGCTGGCTGATCTAGGGTTTGTCAGAGAAACCCTAATTTTCAAAACTTGGAATATTTCATATCTGATTGGATATAAAGATAGATCTCTTCAAATGGAGCTGTCCAATGTACTCCTTTTCTGAAAACAGTGGAGGGAAGCTCTAGTTTTCCAATTTCTTCTGCAGAAATTCCTGTTACTGTTTTTGTGATATTGATGAAATTACTGCTCCTCTATGTCTGAAACTTTTCACCAAAGTAACCTCAAATGTCCCTGATCCAACACCATAGGTTTCATCATAATTGGTTTCACCAATTGGAATTTATGATCATTTTCCCAAGGTGACTTGTTACAGGACTGTTCAAAACAATGAAGTTGTACGGCATGCCACGTGTCATTGGTTCATCTTCAGGTTCTGAAGTTTGGACCATAGAAATTAAATCCTATGATTTTTTGGGAACATCTTCAGGAATTGCATTTGGAAATCTGTAGCCCATGCTACATCAATTATCCCCAGGTGTTTTGTTTAGGGATGAATTATGGAAGAGGCTAGAATCCTAACTTGGAGGGATCATATCTCCCAGAATATAGTGAATCTAAGGCTGGATTTTGGATACAGTGTAAAGCATGATTTTATATTCAGCCTCTGCAATTTTGCAATGCTTGATCCTTCCCCAATCTCAGGATATAGTGAATATACCAAAACTTAGCAGTTTTAGTATTTAGGGTTTTTCCAGATCGGGGTCAAACTAGGGTTTGACTTTTTCAGAGTTTCACTAAACCAAATTTCTTGATCCAGGTCTCTAAACTTAAATTTTGATGAGGAGAACAATCCTATGGTGGGTTCACTCAAAAATTCCTCTTCTGTAGAAAGCCCTAATTTTCCGCACCAAAACTGAAAATGCTCGGAATCGAATTCCACTTCAACAGAAAGATGCGCCCTTCAATGGAGAGTCAGTCTAGCCTTCTTTTGCTGATCGATTGTGGATAGAGACCCAAAAATTAAGAATCCCTAGCTTCTATAGCTGCACAATGTCTTCTTTCAGGGTGGCTCTGATACCATGTTAAATTTTCATATGCTTAGCTAAGACATCAGTATTTCATTTCATATTCATAACAAAAGCATATAAACAGGATCACTGAAAGATAGACAAGCACAACCATACAAAAGGAACACAAGGATTTATCCTGGGAAAACCCTAAAGGAAAAAACCCAGCAAAAGCTTCCTCAATATAGATCCCCCAAAAAGATAAAAGATAAAACCAGCAAGGAGATCAAAGCCTGATCCTCCTCCTTCTCCAGCTACTTCTCTTCTCCACTAATGCGCTACACAAGTGAGAGTGTGTGTCCTAAATGAGGAGCACTACACCTCTATTTAGATTCATCCGTTCACTTAAGTTAACTCATCTGTCATGTAGGCTCAAGTTACACATGTAGGCTCAAGTAACCACACTGGGGTGCTAATGACCCACCTTTACAATTAGAGGGGACTGCCTCATGACGCTTAATAGTTCTTTCGATTAGAAGCATCAGGGTACAAGATAATACAAGTGGTTCTCCCAGTAGGACCATCAGGGACCACAAAAGATACATATAGAATATTCTTCGAAGTTACAATATTTCAACAGGTTCAGTATTGCACTTAGATTGAATAATTTATGGTTGGTACTCCAAAATGACGGATTATGGCACCGTGTAATTATTAGTAAATATCTGAATATGTGCACGGTTAAATCCTAGCTCAGGGGAAAAATTTCTAGTCTCGTGGTGTATCTGCTATATGGAAAGGGCTCCTGCTCACTCTCATGTGGCTTGGCAGGTTGGCAATGGAAAAAATGTCCTTCTCGGTATAGATCCGATGGTTGGTGTAACCAACTCTCTTGTGATTCCACTGGGGATTTGTGAGTATTTGGCAGATTTGGATATAATGACACTTGCACAGGCCCATAATTCTCTCCTGGATGCTCATAAATATTGGTATTCTGCAGAGGAACTTGGTGTTGGTGGTGACTGGAAGGATGCCCGGAATTATTTCACAAGAGGTCTTGAAACCTGTGGCCTTCGACTTGTAGATCAACCGAATGCTATGACTTGGTATTTCAATAGATCTGTGGGTACCGTGTCTGCTAAATTGATATACAATAGCATTATAAATGCATCTTCCCCACCGGAAGGAAACAAACTTCTTTCTTTTGTATGGAATAACACTCTTCCCAGAAAATATGTTGTTTCATATGGCTGATATTGAAGAACAAATTACTGACCTAGGACAACCTACAAAAACATGGATGGTTGGGGCCTGGTTATTGTATTCTCTGCAGAAAGGATACAGAGAGTATTGAACACCTCTTTTATTTCTGTTCTATTTGGAAAAATTTACTCTCTGTCCTCTTGGATCAACACCATTTGTCCCCTCCTCACCAGTCTGATAGTATTAGCACCTTTCTGGATTTGTGGACTGTCTCCTTCCCAAAGTATTCAAGATACTGCTATCTCCCATTCCTCGCCATGTGGACATTATGGAAGGAAAGGAACATATCTATCTTTGAAGGTGAATCTGTAATGGTTATCAGCTTGCTCCATCATATCACTTACATCTCACAGCTCTTATGTCCTATAGTCACCAGAGAAAAAAAATCAAGAGCTATAGGACCGTGACCTTCTCTTACTTACCCCTGTGGATTTTTTAATGGTGCTTCTGTTGACAGTACTGGTGGGGTTGGATTCTGCTTGCACCTAAATGAGGCACACTCCTACAAGTTCGCTTTGGGGGCTGGTCCCAGTACCAATACCAAGGCAGAATTAATTGGGCTCTTGGCCCTACTGCATACATCCCAAATGATGGGGTTACCCAAGATCCATATATTTGGTGACTCTTTTGTCATCATCAATTGGGAAAAGGGTACTGCTTCCCTCTCACCACCTGAACTTATCCATTGGTGTAGGGACATCAAGAAGATCTGTTCATTCTTCCTTGAGCTGTCCTTTTGCCATGTCTATCATGAACACAATTAGACTGCTGACCGCCTATCTAAAAAATCCCTATCTTTTGCTCCGGGATCGGGATACTATTCTGAATTTTATGATGGTCATTTGACCACACAAGATAGTTTTATGCTCTTTTGAGCCCGGTGCTGGATCTTCTCTTTTATGGCACCTTGGTGATTGTATCGGAGTGAACCCTTTTAGATGGCCAAGATTATCATTTTGATTCATGGTGGATATGGTCATAAGGGACAATATATTTATTACTGATGGGAAATGTATGTAGTTTCTGCTCTAGTCACCATTCTACTCGCTAGGGTTGTAACTCTTTCAGGTTTCTACAGAAGACATATCCACTGTATCCATTGTCATGTATATTACCCATATATTGGGAAGGCACGCTAGATTCCCTTTGATTCTATATGAATATCAAGGACAGGATTTTTTCTTCTGGAAAAAAAAAGGGTATATATATATTTTTAAGATCTATTATTTTGCCATGAATCTCATCTTTGTTGTGAGTTTAGGGTACAAGTATTTATGGTAAGTATATATATATTTTTAATATTTATTATTTTGAATTATTAGATAGGAATTTTATTATGAATTTGTCTATATTGTTTAGAATTATAACATGGTGGGATGGAATCATAATTTATAAGAGTAAAATTATTGAAAAATATGTTAATATAGATTTATGTACTATAAACAATATGTGTTTTAGGAGTTAAATTGAGCTTAAGAGATTGGTGAAGCAAAGCTCTTGATTGAGCTTGTTATCTTGATGAAGCATACTAGCTTGATCAAGTTATTTGCATCAATCCATCTATCAACTCTTGATTGAGGGTTGAACTAACACTTGATATAGTTAATTATAAATTCACATGCAAATTTATTGATTGATATTTTTAAGGGTTTGTTTGAGCTATATATCTTGATCGAATGCTTAATTTAAACAATTTAAACTCTCATGCTATAGGATTTTCTACAACTACAACATGGAGAGGGTGAAACCCATTCATGTTTTTCATCTAAGGTGGTATAGTTAAAGCCACTGCATTTTTTTATGAATCCTCTATTAAATGACATATGGGTTGGTGCAAGGTAATGATACCCACTTATGATGTGTTAGTTCCAGTGGAATTCTGGAAAAACATAAATTTGATAATTAAATGAATTATTAGAAGTACCTACACAACTTTTTAGAATATGGTGTAAAAATATGAAACATAGACAATCAGATGACCTTCAAGAATATATAACTTTTATTTATCGAAATTAGGTATAACTCCCCAAAAATGGAATTCTTCTAAGTTTGGTATGTTATTTTTTTTTGTAAAACATAATGCATACGTTTCTGTTAGGCCCTGGGTTTGGTGTGTAAATTCTCGAATTTTGTGAAAAAATTATGTAGAGTTGTAGATAATAAGCAGTTCTTGTGCAAGACTATTTTTCCAAACTTTTCAAAGTTATTTTTATATATATATTTTTAAATTAAGGAAGTCATTGAAGCCCTTAAATGACAAGGTTGAGTGTTAAGCCCCACTATCATGGTATTAACATAATCAATCAATTATTTGTTGAGCCTATAGGTATTCTTGTATACTTGTGTGATTTATTTTATGTTTCCAAAATAGGTGAGTTAGTCAAAAATTATAACTGAAATACATGACCTATATTTTATATAAATTTGAGATGAGTGAAATAAAAAAGGAAAAAAAAGAACATATCTATTTTAAAAATATATATTTGGAACATACACATAGATTTATATAAGTGTGTGTAGTTTCATTAGTAGTGGACAAATGGAGCATATACAAAATCAAGGTAAAAAAACATGAAGATACAGAACATGATGTGTTTCTTAATAATGTAGTCCAAGCCATAAGGTTTGTCATTCCAAACCTAAAACCAAACTTGTCAGCTCATTCTCCATGAAGATTAAAAAAGGAAAGGACAGAAAAAAACTTTAAATTCAAGAGCAAGTATGTGTATTTAGTGTGTGCACATAGTTATCATGTGTGCACCAATAGCATGCATGCATGTTACTAATGTGTGCATGCTAATTGGGTGTGTGAATTATTAGTGTGCATGCACTACTAGCACACACAACCTATTATATATAGAGGTTTAATAGTTGTACATCATTTATCCCTCCTGCATCTCGCTATGTACCCATTACCCTGTATAAACCCCCATCCCCTCTCTCTATGTCTCACACCCCCCTTCTCTCTCTCCTTAACCCCCCATGTCTCTTACACTAAACCCTAACCCCTATATCTCCATCCAACCCCCATATCTCATATTTTGTTCTCTACAACCACCCTCTTTCCCTCTCCTCCTCTCTCCCTAACCCCCACTCCCTCTATAACCTCACCTATTGAAATATTGTAACTTCAAAGGATATTCTAAATGTATTTTACTGATGTAACCCAAGGGAGATGTTATTATTCCTCCGACTGGGTGTTACTATTGTATTTGGTCATCATAGAGTCATGAGGTAAAGCCTCCTCTTGTGTTGGGTCTTTAGTACCCCAATTAATAATGTAATATACTATTTTAAGTATTCCTAGGTGAAGTCGGCCCAGTCCATTTCTTGGGGCCGACTTGTCTAGTGCAAAAGGTCAATTGACAATTAGTATAAATAGACGAGTTGTTGTTCTTATTTGAACAAAAACTCACTCACTTGTGTAGCGCATAAGAGAGATAGAGAGACATAACAAAAATAGGAGAACAACTATTTTGGTGTTGTCTTTTATACATCTTATACAGAGGAATTTTTTGCTGGGTTTTCTTCCCCTTGAGGGTTTCCCAGGATAAATGTTGTGTATATCTTGTGATTGTGTTTCTATTAGTGGTTCTTGATATGCTGCTATGATTTTTTAATGGAATACTATTGAATCTAGTCTAGCATATGAAAAATTAACATGGTATAATATCTAACCTGATTAGAGGAGCTTTCATAAGGTGAAATTCTCCCTCCTCTCTCTCTGGAAGAAAATTAGGGTTTCTGCAAAAGTTGGAGGATTGAAGATCTGCTTGCATACAAATTTGAGCCCTCCCAAAGCGCATCTATTGAGCCCTAGATCGAATTTTTCGGGTGGCTATATATCAGGGAATACCAAACCCTAGTTTGGTAGTGAACCAAAAAGATTGCATTGAAACTGAACTAGAAAAACTGCAGTGCTGCGACTTTGCAAGTAGGATTTGAAGAATGGAGATTAGGGATCTCCAGAAAGCAATTTGATTAACCAAATCATCTCCTCCAAGCGCATCTACCAGTAAGGTCAATCTCCTATTTTGATGAATTTCATTTTTGAGTGACTTACTGGTCAAGATGGTGCTAAGTACTAAGCTTGAGGTAAAATTGGAAGGCCTAGAAAATTTCCTGGCTTGGAAGTATAGGATTGGCCTCATTCTGAAAGAGAATGGTCTTGAGAAGTATATCAAGGATGATATTGCAGAACCTGAAGAAGCTTAAGCTAAGGATAAGCATGAACAAGACCTAATCAAGGCAATAAGGATCATTGTTGATTCTATTAAGGATCACTTGATCCCTCAAGTGTCATCTAAGAAGACACCTATGCAAATGTATGATGCACTTTCCATAATGTATGAATGGAAGAACATCAACATGAGGATGAATATAAGAACTCAACTTAAGGGCACCAAAATGAGAAAAGGAGAATCTGTTCAAGATTACTTCATAAGGATCTCCCAGATCAAAGAGAATCTAAGTGCTATTAGAGATACTCTTGATGAGGATGAATTGGATATGACTGCTCTTAATGGCCTCACTAGACCTTGGGACTCATTCATCCAAACTCTGTGTGCTAGAAAATAAAGTATGATGTTTGACATAGTATGGGAAGATTACATACAAGAAGAAGCTAGAATAGCCAATAGAGAAGCTCTTCTCAGAGAAGATGATCGAGATCTAGTTACCCATACTAGGGAAATAAAACAATCAAACTTCAAGAGGAGTAATCATAATCCTTCAAAGAAGAAATTCTAGAAGAAGAAGAAGGATTACTCAAGTTATCAATGCTACAACTGTCATAAGTTAGGAAAAATTGCTAAACAATGTCCATCATCAAAGAACAAAAGATATCATGCTCATCTAGCTGAAGATGAGGATGAAGTAAGACATCGAAAGAGAACTGGAGGTGAAGATGTAGAAGAATATGTGTTATTCTTTGAACTCTTCGGGTCTATAACACCCGGAGAAGATACATGGATTATTTATAGTGGTGCCTCTAAGCACATGACAGGAAAGAAGACAATTATGTCAAATCTTTAAGAAAAGAACTCTTCCCAAAATGTATCATTGAGATATGACTATCAATATCCCATCAAAGGTATTGGAAAATCAAGCTACAAGCTTGACTCTGGGACCTCCATGAAGATAAGGAAGTACTGTATGAACCAGGTTTCAAAAAGAACCTACTCTCCATCTCAACTCTAGATAATAAAGGATATATATTTTCCTTTATAGATGGAAAAATACTCATGTGGTCCAAAGGGAAGACACTTGAAGATGTTGTAGTCATTGGAGAAGAAGGAGGAGGACTGTACAAGCTCAAAGGACACTTAGAGATATCCCTTTCCCATGAGACTACCAGCTCAAGTGAATTGTGGCATAGAATACTTGCTCACATCAACTACAAGGAATTTCCCTATGTGAGAAAGGTGGTAACAGGGCTACCAGATCTAAAGATAGAACATGAGGGAGCCTACAAGGGATGTGCACAGGAAAAGAACATCAAGAATCCCTTTTTGAAAAGTGACACAAAGACTAAATGTACGTTGAAACTAATCCATTCTGATGTATGTGGTCCTATGACCTCCATATCCTTAAGTGGATATGAATACTATGTCACATTTGTTGATGATTATTCAAGAAATACTTAGATACACTTTTTGAAAAATAAAAGTGAAGTGTTCAGGAAATTTGAAAGGAATTCAAAGCCTTGATAGAAAACTAGTCAAAAAAGAGAATCAAGACAGTAAGGTCAGATAATGGTGGAGAATACACTTCAAAGGAATTTGAAGCATTCTGTAAAAAGGTGGGAATCAAGAGGGAACTAATTACTCCCTATAATCCCCCAAAAAATGGTGTTGCAGAAAGAAAGAATAAAACTATCATGGAAGCAGTAAAGACCATGATTCATGACTAAGAACTCCCTATGCACCTATGGGCTGAAGCTGTAAGAACAGTTGTATATGTGCAAAATAAATTATCTCACAATGCTCTTGAATTGAAGAATCCTGAAGAAATGCATACTAGAAATAAACCTAAAGTAAGCCATCTCAACATATTTGGTTGTCCAGTATATGTACATATTCTGAAAGAGAAGAGAACCAAATTAAATCCTTCTAGCAAGAAGGGAATATTTGTAGGATACTGTGAAGTCTCCAAATCCTTCAGGATATACATTTCAAGATTCCATCATATCGAGATTAGTAGGGATGTAACCTTTGATGACGAGGCATCTCTTAAGAAATCCAGAAGGTGCCAGCTTGAAGAAGTACATGAAAAAGATGTACCTCCTAGAGGGACATAAGTTGAATCAACTCTTGAAATAGTAGCATCAGGAGATCATGACATGTTAGAGCCTCAGGAGCCCTCTACTATGGATATCTCTTGAAAGAGAAAACCTGCTTAGGTAAGATAAATCATACAAGAAGCAGAAAGATATGGAGCACCAAAAGGCTCCACAAAAACCAACAAAAGATCAAAGCCATATTCCAGTTATGTACCTTTGGTGTGTGATCTTGTATACCAAGAACCCAACAACTATGAAGAAGCTGCACTAAAGAAAGAATGGGTTGAAGCAATAATGGAAGAATACCAGTCGATCATGAAGAATGATGTTTGGGATATAGTTCCCAAACTAGAAAACAAGAGTGTGGTTTCTTCAAAATGGATCTACAAGATAAAACATTCTACATATGGAAGTATTGAAAAGTACAAAGCAATATTTGTAGCTATAGGATTCTCTCAGAAAGAGGGGATCAATTATGAAGAAATATTTGCTCTAGTTGCAAGGTACACTTCCATCAGAACTATCATGGCACTTGCTTCCATGATGAAATGGGAGTTACACCAAATGGATGTAAAGACAGCCTTCCTTAATTGTGTGGTTGAGGAAGAGGTTTACATCGAATAACCACAAGGATTCGAATTCGAAGACAGAGTGACTCATGTATGCAAGTTGAAAAAGGCTCTATATGGACTGAAGAAATCTCATAGAGCTTGGTATGGAAGAATAAATAGCTTCTTTATAGGCATGGGATTTACTAAGAGTAAAGCTGATCATAATATCTATATGAATATTATGGATGATGAACCAGTCATACTATTACTGTATGTGGACGATCTATTTATAACTGTAAATGAGAAATAGATCAAGAATTGCAAGAATAAGCTAGCTGAAGTATTCAAGATGAAATATCTTGGATTAATGGATTATTTCCTAGGGCTGGAAGTGTGGCAGAGCCCAGAAGGAATATTTTTGAATCGAGGAGAGTATGTAGTAGAAATATTGAAAATATTTGATATGTTGGATTGTAAAGTCATGGCCACACCCATGGACACCAACTTAAAGTTGTTTTCTAATGAGACATCTGAGCTAGTGGACATGACTGACTATAGACACATTATTGGGTCATTAATGTATCTGATGAACACAAGGCCAGATATATGCTTTGCTATGAACACCTTGAGTCAGTATCTAGTTAAACCTAGACAGTTTCACTTGATAGCTGCAAAGCATATGATGAGGTACCTAAAAGGTACAATTGATTTGGGATTGTACTATGGGATAGATCATGACTACAATTTGTATGGGTATACGGATTTAGATTGGGTAGGAAGTGTCGCAGACAGAAAGAGCACCTCAGGTGGATGCTATTGTCTAGGATTCACCATGATCTCATGGTTTAGTAAGAAACAGTCTAGTGTTTCTCTCAACACAGTTGAAGCAGAGTATATTGCACCTTGCTCTACTTATTGTGAAGCGATATGGATTCAAAAGCTGATGTCAGGAATATTTGACATGGAAGTGGACACCACAGTAATTTTTTGTGAAAACCAGAGTTGTATAAAGATGACAGAAAATTCAGTGTTCCATGACAAATCGAAGCATATAGAAATCCGATATTTTTATATCAGGGATATGGTACAAAAGGGAGTGATCAAGCTACAGTACTTGAGTACCGATGAGAAAGTTGCTGATATACTGACCAAGTTTCTCTCTTGAATGAATTTTGAGTATTTCCACAACAGGCTTGGTGTAGTTTGAAAGGACTTTCCTTGCAAAGAGCAAAAGTGATGGAATTACAAATCATGAACCCTCCTCGGACAAACTTGGGAGCAGGTTGAGACTTCCCAGGAAAGGGGGGGTAATGATGTTATTGACATTGATGATGGATGACAGTGATGATGGACTGACATTGTTTATGCAGTTGATATCTTCCTTGTAGATTATACTCTTACTTGGAAGATTATGCCTACACATGAGTGTAGATACCGTAGTATAATACTCAATTGTGAGTGGTCCTAACCTGTGTGGTATGGATGGTCTGCGATGAGTCCTCATGCAAAATAGGATCGAAACTAGGTGTGGTCAAGATCTACATTTAGTTGTAAGCAATTCAGTTGATCGATTTCATGGAACATGCTGATGGAGGATTGCATCATCCTTGGACTTATGTCCTAAAGTGATAGGGATTGATCATCCCATAATTGGATCATGTAGGGATTACATCATCCTTGGACTTAGTTCCTAAAGTGATAGGGATTAATAATCCCGTAATTGGATCATGTGAGGATTGCATCATCCTAGGACTTATGTCCTAAATTGATAGGGATTGATTATCCTGTAATTAAATCATGTGAGGTTTGCATCATCCTTGGAATTATGTCCTAAAGTGATAAGGATTGATCATCCTGTAATTGGATCATGTGAGGATTGCATCATCCTTGGATTTATGTCCTAAAGTGATAGGGATTGATCATCCCATAATTGGATCATGTGAGGATTGCATCTTCCTTGGAATCATGTCCTGAAGTGATAGGGATTGATCATCCCACAATTGGATCAGGTATGGATTGCATCATCCTTGGAAATATGTCCTAAAAATATAGGGATGATCATTCTCATAAATATATCATGTGTACTGTAGGTGGCATGGTGACAAAGGATCAAGTAGATCGAATTATAGTAGCAAAGGATCAAGTAGATCGAAGTGCAGCTGCAAAGGATTAAGAAGGATCGAAGTGTTGGTGCAAAGGATTGAAAGGATCGAAGTGCTACTACAAAATCATTGAAAGGATCGAAGTGTTGCTGCAAAGGACCGAGAAGATCAAAGAGCTACTGCAAAGGATCGAGAAGATCAAAGTGCTGCTGCAAAGGACCGAAAGGTTGAAATGCTGATGCAAAGGATCAAAAGATTGAAGTATTAATGCAAAGGATTAGAAGATCAAAGTGCTACTACGAAGGATCGTAAGATTGAAGCATTGCTGGAAAAGGATCAAGTGATCATGTGCTGCAGAAGATGAAGAGTAACTGTTCCAAGTTACTAATTGTGAAAAACTTCTTGTGATGTATAGATGCACTACCTCGATGTACTGTTGTAACTGTCTCTCTATTCTCCTATAGTCTGTAATGATGTAGTCAGGAGAATAACCTTCTCATTAAGGGGGAGTGTTGAAATATTGTAACTTCAAAGGATATTCAAAATGTACTTTACTGATGTAACCCAAGTGAGATGTTATTATTCCTTTGATGGGGTGTTACTATTGTATTTGGTCATCATAGAGTCATGAGGTAAATCCTCCTCTTGTGTCGGGTATTTAGTGCCCCATTTAATAATATAATATATTGTTTTGAGTATTCCTAGGTAAAGTCGGCCCAGACTGTTTAGTGGGACTGACTTCTCTAGTGCAAAAAGTCAATTGACAATTAGTATAAATAGAGGAGCTATGGTTCTTATTTGAACAAGGACTCACTCACTCACTTGTGTAGTGCATAGGAGAGAGATAGAGACAGAACAAAAGGAGGAGAACAACTATTTTGGGGTTTTCTTTTATACATCTTATACAGAGGAATTTTTTGCTCTATTTTCTTCCCGTTGAGGGTTTCCTAGCATAAATGTTGTGTCTATCTTGTGATTGTGTTTCTATCAATGATTCTTGATATTCTGCTATGATTTTCGAATTGAATACTATTGAATCTATTCTAGCATATGAAAACTTAANTATCTACTCATTTCTCTACCCCCCCTCTCTATAAACCTAGCCCCCTCTCTCTCTCAACCCTCCATCTCTCCCTATACCATAAATCCTAACCCCCCATATCTCTATATACCCTCTCTGTTACCCTATACCCTAAGCCTATCCTTTATCTATATCTCTAATACCCCCTTTATCTCCCTCCATCTCTCCTCTTCCCCTTGTCTCTCTTTATTTGTTCTCTTGATCCCTAACCCTACATTCCCTCTATCTCTATAACTCCCCTACCAAAACCCCCTCTTTCTCATAATCCCCTTCCCCATACAACAAACCATGCTCTCTCTCTCTCTCTCTCTCAACCCACACTCCTCTCCCTCCTACCCTTTCTCCCCCATCTCTCTCTCTCTCTTCATACTTGAAAATAATCTCTTCTTTGTTATTTATTTTTCAAGGGGTAGTGATATTGTTTTGTTAAAGAACCTTTTGGAGATGGGAAAAAATTTAATAGAGAAAAAAAATCCAAAAGGAAGGATCTCCCTTTTGAAAAGTTCCATGATCTAAGAGAGAAGGCTAAGTTGGGAATGGAAAAACATAGACATACTGACCTCACTACCTCATATCCTATCACAATGCTTGACATAATGACCTCCAGTTAAACACCATAGGCGAATCAGATGTGTCCAATGGATCCCACTCAAATTTTGTCATCAACTAATCCTCCACCCAATAATCCATCCAGAAGCAATGATGAAGTGATTCAAGACATTCAAATATTGGTAGATTTTCATTATGTAAAATTGGGTGAGTAAGGAATTGTTGATTTGCAATATCCCCAAGAATACCACATACATGTCTAATGCACTCCCATTATGGACCAACATGTGAACAAAATGACACAACAAACTGGTGATGGGACTCATAATTCTTGTCCACCTCCCTTACCTCAACTATCTAGAGCATAAGGAAGAACTCCTAGGTGTATTCATGTGGATGAAATTTCCATAGCATGCCCTAGAGGTAAGTTACCTAAATGAACTATTGATTAACATTGTAGAAAAAACATCAAAAAACAATTTGAATCTAAGAGTGATGCATCCAAATGTCAATTAGTCCCGGATTTGTTAAAATTGAATTGTTTATATGTAATTAGGAGAATTTTAGGCATAAATATAGTTACAAGTTCAAAGGCTAGTAGTCAAGTTATTAGAAATATTCAAGATGCATTTAATTTGGTTGAAAAGACATATCATACAAAATATATTAATGTCCTTCATTGTGTATTATCAGAATCAATTGTAAACAAATCCACAAGACGTTGTCTCCTAATGTCACAAAATATTAGCATATTTAAAGTAGATATAAAGACTCTTAAAAAATATTCTTCTAGTAGAGAAAAACTTGACACATCGGGTCAAAAATATTGTTGGGCCTTCATCGATAAGTTACCCAGTTCAGATAAGAAGCTAATTGATGTTTTCAAATAACTAGTACAAATGTTTTTCCATGTAAAGACTAGACCTTCATCCAATCAAAGAGATGTGCTAAAGTTGAGAAATGGTAGTAATGAATGTGAACCCCATGTCAAGAAATTCATTGACATGACACAAATAGAACTCTATGAGAGATTCAAGACTGAACACACACACTTGAACTTAGGCCAAAGGTCCTTTGAGAAATGAAAACTGTAATACGCTATAATATGCACTAATTGCAACACATGTTGCTATAGATACCATGTATAATTTGAATATTATTATGACACATATAAACATATCCTTTGAGATTTGCATACTAGCATTATGAAAGGATGTTCTTCGATACTACCACTGAATTCATAAAGAAAATTTATCCATAGTATCATGTGTCCAAGGGTCGAGGGATAAAAATATTAGGAAAAATCATGTCTATATGGGACATGTTCCATGTGCATTGGATTTCTGTTATTCAATTGTTGTATTCATGAAAGAAAGGAGCAGGAATTTTGGAGAATGATAGTAGACACGAATAGCTTCAAATACATAAAATATAAAGTAGACAATGTGAAGGAAATAAAAAAAAAAGATTGCATTGGTGAAGTCACAGGGAAGTGAAGATTGCGAGCATTCTTGTTGCAAATTCAATATATATATATATTTTAAAGGTCACATTGTAATAATTCCCTTGTTTTCTTGGCAATAGGTAACAATATGCGATTTCATGAAGGAATTTTATAAAAACATTGAGCAGTATGTTTAACATGTGGATGTACTGCAATGGCAAGATGAATAGTATAGAAAATGTAGAGAAACCTTTCCCCTTGACACCATATTGTCAGTTGTGGATTTTTATTAGAACTACACCCTTTGGACACATAATGAGATTCAAAGGAAATATTACCATTGAGACCAAGTTAGCATAATGGTACATATCACATATAGGTAGAAGCTAGAGAGAAAAAACAACAAGAGGATAATGTGAAGGAGACAAATGTCTATATCAGTGATGGGATATGGAAAGGCCTATAACTTCACATACAATTGTTGTAATATTCAATGCACCAATATCAGGTATGCCTAGGATATCTATAGGATATGTAGAGTTGAATAAAATTAAAATAAAACTAAATATATACAAAAATCTTTGTGACAAAGTGAACCAATTAATATGATGGAATGAGAACATTAACAAAACATTCCCTACTTGATATAAGATTATCTTATATTCAATAGAGTTACCTCGTTGTATCTTTTACATCATATTATCCAGTTGAAATTGGAACAAGATTTAGGTGTTGGATTGAGGTGAATATCTTTGTGTCACTAAAGAATGATAATAATGCAACTCAATTATCACATAATCATAATATATGTGGAAGGATTCTTAATACATTGGATTGGAAAAGTTAATGAAAATAACACATGTGTGCTCCACTTGACAATTTCATAGTTTGTGATATTTTGTTATACATGCTTACATCATTGATCCTTTTTTCTTTCCTATAGCTACTTTTCCTTTGCTAACGCACTCTTTGCATCTCTATTTTCCAAAGATTCAAATAAAAAACATACAATTCATTTTGGATTAGTTTGACAAAGTTTTCTTGTTTATATGTAGACTTAAAGGATATTATTTTAAATCCAAGGTTTTGCTAATTGTTTTTAGTGACATATAACATATTTAATATACATTAAGGTTCCTTTGCTAATTCGATCACTATGAAGTTTGTGGCTACTCTACCTCCTCAAATTTTTGTTTGCTCCGTTTTTGGTTCTAAATGTCTACTCTACCTCCTATTATAAGTCCAAAATTTAAAGTTGTAGACCATTTACCAAATCAAAATATGAGTTTATTTTATAAAATTAAAGGTATATTGTCCATTTAATCTTTTGATATTTTATAATTTAATCATTTGTATCAGGGGCATAGGATTCGAACCGGGAAATAGAATTGAGTTCCGTGAGATCCTGCAAGTGTGTGTAGGTAGGTTCAATGTTGGAACACTAACCATGAGTTCATGATCAAGGAAATTCCAAATTTTATCCCTTTGTGAAAAAATTGCATTGTCTCTTACTAAGAGAAACCCTAATTTCCAAAATCATTGAAAATGATGAGATCTAGTCCATTAACCCACGGGAGAGAGGCACCCCTAGAATTATTATAATATCCTAATTCCAACAAAGTTGACCATTCATCACTCTGAGCCATGGTCATCATTCTATGGCTAGTTACAACTCACCTCCTAGAGGCTTCCAATGACACATGGCGAATCTCTGATGGAGGCATAGGATTCAAACCACGAAATAGAATTGAGTTCCATGAGATCGTACAAGTTTGTTTGGTAAATTTTTATGTGTGAAATCTAGCCATGAATTCATGGTCGAGCCATTTCCAAAGTTGACTCCTTTGTGAAAAAATTGCACTATCTCTTATTAAAAGAAGTCCTAGTTTCCAAAATCGTCGAAAAGGATGCGATTTGAGGCATAGACTCAAGGAAGAGAGGAACGCCTAACATTATTTTGATATCTTGATTCCAACAGATTCAATAATTCATTGATCTGAGGCGTGATCATCGTTCTATGGCCACCTGCAACTCGCCTCCTAGATGCTTTCAGGGATACATGGCAAATCTGTGCTATGGACATATGATTCGAATAAGGTAGCAGAATTGAGTTGCATGAGATATTGAAAGTATTTTTTTGGTAGGTTTGACATGGGAACACTAGCCACGAGTTCACAGTCAAGGAATTTCCAAATTTGACCCCTTAGTGTAGAAATTGCAATGCCTCTTGCTGATATAATGGGACACGTGGTCAATTTGAGCTTGGGGCATATAATTCAAACTAGGAAATAGAACTGAGTTCTGTCAACTCCTACATAAATGTTTGGGTAGAGATACACCAACCATGGATACAAAAGATAGTAGGATGGCCAGAAAGTGTACATCCTTTTGTTATTGGGCCATTCCAATTTTGCACAAGGGGGTCAATTTTAAATTGAAATATCTCGAGCGACCATAGGAAGTGTGACCACATCCACAATGGCCAAAAACAATTGTTATAGTTTATGGAAGCTAGCTATGTTGCTTGGTTTGGATTTCGTACCCCTGGAGCAAATTCACAAATTGTCCCTAAATTGGCTCAGGGGGTGATTTTCAACTAGAAATAGAACGAAAAACCATAACTCACATCATGAAACCATTGATTCTAATGGATTTAGGATGCTAGGTTTTAGATAAGGGAACCCCTCTATTATGATTCAATTACATATCTAGAACTAGTATTTTTCTGAATAAGGGCCAATGCCAATTTGTACAAAGGGGCTAATTTGTAATTGAAATATCTTGGGCGGCCATGGAAAGAATTACCACATCCACAATGGCCAAACATAGTAGTGGGAGTTTATGGAACACAAGTATGCTTCTCGATTTGGATTTTGACTCCACAATGCAATAATTGCTATGTGTCCCACTAAGAAAAACCCTAGTGTCATGTCCGACCAAAGAAAAGGCACCTCTATCCATGTGAATTACAAGAGTTGAGAATCCCTTACCTATAATACGATGTTAGGAATTCAACAAAATCGATGGTTTTGTGATCCAATGCACAATTGTTGTTCTACATCTATTTGCAAGTAGACCCTTGTAGAAATTCAAGGACACATGCCAAATCGTTCCCAAGGCATAAAACCACCATTGGGAATTTGAATAGAGTTTCTCAAGTTTAGGAAAATGTATCTAGGGATAGAAAATTTTGTCAAGCCAATCAAAGGATTTCATGGTGGGTTATGTGGAATTTGACCCCTTAGTGCAAGAATTCCCATGTGTTCCACTAAGAAATGAATAGTAATGATGACATGGAAACTTCAACATTTGGTGTAAGTGGCACTGTCCACACCAAATTATAAAACATGCACACACACATTAGATCCCCATGCCCACATTATAAGATTGCATGTGCATTCATCATTTCATGCATGTACCCTTTATCTCACATGTGCACCCAATATTGTTAAGGAATCCTAGTTGATGAGCCTACAATGTAGAAGACATATAGTGACAAATCAACAATTATGGAATGAAGAAGGCATATAGCATTTTTTATGGGTTGATTAGGTTTCTATCATTCTACATTTCTATATTAGGTTTCTAGGTTTCTAGGGATATATTAGGTTTCTAGGGTTTCTAAATTGGGGTTCTATGCCTAGATTAGGTTTCTAAATGAGGTTTCTAGGGCTAGATTAATTTGCAAAGGTATGAATGTTTGCTACTAGATATTGGTCAATGGTGACATTTCATTTGATATTACCATGGCCATGGACCAAGATTGAAAACTAAGGTCTAATTCTGAGTAGATAACTCATGTGACATGCATTAACACTTCAACCACCATAGATGATATCCACATGAAATATTTGTCTAGTGAGTTGGAAATGGGAACCATTTGGAGGATTTGAAATCCATGGATGGATCTCAAGGCCTTGGACATAATCTAGAGTGAAAATTTAGGGATTTTCAACATATCACTTGATTCTAGAACTAATGGTCTATGTGTGGGCCCCAAACTATCACATAGTTAATGTAGATGAAATCCTTTGGTATATAAGTAGGATATGGGAACTAATTAAAGGTTTTCTGCACTATGCATGGGTCTCATATCCTTAGCCATGATCGAAGGATGAAAAAGAAGTATGTAGACCTAATAATATTTTTTCAAGGATTTATGGGCAACGCAAAGATCCCTAGACCATCACATAGACCTCATAGAAGGAATT
The DNA here is from genome assembly GCA_001517045.1 of Pseudotsuga menziesii. Lineage (NCBI taxonomy): Eukaryota > Viridiplantae > Streptophyta > Pinopsida > Pinales > Pinaceae > Pseudotsuga > Pseudotsuga menziesii. The sequence goes on along the minus strand of LPNX010821698.1, from coordinate 61,710 downwards.
TAAGATGTGGGGCCTTACTAAGGAGCTCTAGAGATCAATTGTATATTATCAATATTTAAGATAATACAAATTATCATACTGTTCAATCCTAACTCTTTTTAATAAGATGATATGATATGGATTGGAAAAGGGATAATAAATGCATGCATGCCGTATAAGGTGATCAATTTTTTTTTTGTGGATAATATTGTATTCATCATAACACACTCCCATTTCAATGGAATATGTATGTGATCTAAAATATATTGCATGAATTAGTCATAAATACATATAATATCACATTCAGCACAAACCATGTAATAGTCATGATATATAACATCAAAACCACATCATTAATGGAAAAATATATAAACACTTTGTCATATACATCGAATGAAAGTCATGTATTTTTATTGTAAATAGGTCCAAAAATACATTTTTATACAAAATGGCACATTGTTCCCAATACATAAAATGCATGCTCATTCCCAAAAATGGAATAAGGGAAACTCATGACCTAGATGCAAATAAACATCTCTTTCCAGAAATGCCACATCATGGCTATGTTCATAGTGGGAGTCTCAATCACTCTAGCCACCATCGACACCATAATGCTCATATCCTAAATCAATCTTCTTCCTCTTTGAGCTAGACGAATCTGTTGGAATATCTTTCAGAGTGGTGTGTTCAGGACTAGTAGATGGTGGCTAGCACTCAGTCTTAAATTTTTAGTGTATTGTCATTGATAGCAATCTTCTATAAAGAGAAGGGGAACTGATGTCAAATGGATGTGGCAATCTACTGAAAAAGAGGCAGGCACGCAGGCCAAGATGTTTCCATTCTGTCAAACTTTGCAGCACATGGAACGAATGGAACGAATGGACTTTATTAACAGCAGCAACGGCGAGCTTCAGACAGACAACGAGGTCTGCGAGATCATTAGATCTATCGGCATCAGAAACTCTTTGAATCGGATGGTTAGCCCTATTCACAGCCGCAATGGCTGAAGACAGAAAGACTACGGGCTCCACGGCAAACAAACATATCGACGACTAGAAGAACAAAAGACTACGGAAGAATAGTCCTATTCACAGCCATAACGGTGGAAGATGGAAAGACTATGGGCTCCGCGGAAAACAAAACATATCAGCAAGCGGAAGAACAGAAGACTACGGAAGAATAGTCCTATTCACAGCTGCAACGGCAGAAGATGAAAAGACTATGGGCTCTGCGGCAAACAAAACATATCGGCGAGCGGAAGAATGAAAGACTACGGGAGAATAGTCCTATTCACAGCTGCAATGGTGGAAGACCATCAGACTGCGAGTTCCGCGGTCAGCATAAAACATTGACAAAAATAAAATTTATATGGCGGGTGGTTAGCTCGTTGAGGAGCCGCAACGGCAAAGAACGAAAGAACAAAAAGTTCCGACGTGAAACCAAACAATCAGCCGACTAAGGCAAATGCACCAGAGAAGAATATCAAGACTGAAGCTGATTATCTTTCCACAACGGCGGGAGAATAAGCAAATTATCTTTCGATTTAAACATGTAAAACGCATTCAAGCAATTGATAACTATTCGCGGAATGTAGAGAGTTAGATAAGTTGGGTATTCGAAGGACTTAAGTGGTTTTCAGTTAGAGATTTTTAAAATCTATGGCATTCATGGAATGTGAATCATTTTTGCATAGATCAGCATTCGAGACGTTGAGATTCTTGATAGTTAAAAATCTATTAACTGTTTTGCAATTAGATGGTACATGAAGAGTCCATAACCGTTTCTGTAATGAACAGAGAGAATGTGAATCGACTGAAATATATATATAGATATATATATATTAGCAAGCAAAAAAAAAAACTGAGATGGAAGAGCTGTTTGAGGAGAGTAACGGTGGTGGAAAATGATACTGAATGAGCAGAGCAGCAGAGTAGAGGAACAGAAGAATGTGCTGAACAGTTGAACAGAACAGAGGAGCATAGAGCCATTGTTGAACAGAGCAGAGTGGTTTGGTAAGCAGAGACATATCTGTATTGTTGCATTTTGATTCTATTGGAAAGTCTAACAAATAAGGGAGGTAGGGAGGTGCTAGGGGAGACTTTATGTCTCTGTCTGCAAGTGGGTGCTTGTAGAAATTGAAGATTGGTGTCTTCACCTAGTTGGTGCTAGGTTAAACTCGAAGTTGGTGCTTCCACCCGGTTGGTGCTGGGTTACAGTGAGAGTTGGTGCTTGCATTCAGAGGTTGCAGCCTCTTTGAGTCGGTTCTCAAATAAGAAGTAATGTACAGCCATTGAAGCCTTTGACATCATAAGAAGAAGAGGTTTTTCCCTTATGGGTTTCCTTGTGAAAATATTTGTGTATAATATATGTTGTGATTGAATGCTGTGTTTTATGCTATCTGCTCTTATGTTTATAACTCTGAATTCATAGCAAAAATTGACTGCCATAAAGTTTATTGATTATAAGTTAAAAGAATTGTTTTGGGTGAAAAATATTAACTAACTGATTCACCCCCCCCCTCTCAGTTAGTTTATACCTGTAACAGTTGGTATCAGAGCAGCGTTCCTTTTGGTTAAGGTAGATCCTGAAGAGTTAAAATGGCTAGTCAAGATGGATCAATAAACAAAGCACCCATATTTGATGGTAAAATTTTTTCTTTCTGGAAGGTTAGGATGAGAACATACTTAATGTCCCTAGGTGCTGATGTTTGGGAAGTAGTAGAGATTGGGTATGGAAAACCTATTTTGCTAGCATCCAAAGATGATAAGCTAGAGTTTACTTTCAATGCAAAAGCAATGAATGCTATTCTGAGTGGTCTTGCTGAAACTGAATTTGTAAAAGTAATGCATCTTGATTCCGCCAAAGAAATGCGGGATAAGCTTATTAGCAGCTATGAAGGAAATGAGAAAGTTAAAGATGCCAAGTTGCAGACTCATAGGCTAAGATTTGAACAACTGAAAATGAATGAAGATGAAATTATTAGTAAATTTTTCCTGAGAGTTAATGAGTTAGTAAATGCTATGAGAGCTCTTGGTGAAAAAATAAGTGATGATGATACCTTCCTTGTTCATAAAATCCTGAGATCTCTGCCTGACAGATTCAACCCTAAAGTATCAGCTATAGAAGAAATGAGTGATCTTAAAACGTTATCTCTTGACCAATTACTAGGAATTTTGACAGCCTATGAAATGAGGATTAGTAAAGACCAAAACCCTTCCAGAGAAGCCTCTTTTAAATCTAAAAAGAGTACAGAGGAAGATGTAGATAAAATAGAAGCAAAATTTGTGAGAAGAATGAAAACGGGGTCAGGGAAATACAAAGGAAAACTGCCTTTCAAATGTTTTAACTGTGGTAAAATAGGACACTTTGCTGCTAAATGCCCTCATATAAGGAAAGAGCAGAGTTCTGCAGATGAAGAGAAATTTCTAAAGAAGAGGTATAGTAAAGAAAACAAGTACAAGAAGAAAAGTCTACGTGTGAATGATGATGATGAATCCACAGAAACTTCAGAAAGTGAATCCTCCCATGAAAACAAAGAGAATGATTTCATTCTTATGGCTATAGAGGATCTAGAGATGAGCTGTATAGAGATGAATGATGAAGATTCCATTGTGGACATGGAGGGAGAGCTGATGAGTTCTCTAGAGGAGATTGATAGACTAAGAATAAAGAAAAGAAAAGAAAAACAGCTATTAATCCATTATGAAACCAATGGAAAATACATCTCTCTAATAAAGCTAGAGCTGGAAGAGGCAAAGAAAATTGAAGAGACTCTAAAATAACAGCTAGCTGAAAGTAAAGCCAGATGTGAACATCTAGAGAAAGAAGTAGTAATGGTTAAGAAGGATTTAGAAAAATTTCAAGCCTTATATCATCAGAATATCTCCAATATCAAAGCTTCAGAAGAGCTAAATAACATTCTAAACAGATAGAGGTCACCTCAGATTAAGTATGGTCTAGGATATGGTCAAGGTGCAAGTAGCAGTGATTCAGAAAGCAAAGAATCATCAAACTTGATTAATTTTCAGAACAGCAAGCAAGCAGAAATCCCCAGAATAATAAATGTTGAAGCATGTAAAGACAATAATGAAAATTGGCCAAAGAGTGATAAAAATCAAGAGAATACCGATCTAAATAACAAATCGGTACAGTCAGGAGTTCATGAAAAAGAGCCATATAACATAATCAAGTATGCAGATCAGAATTACAATTATGAGCATCATAACCCAATACATTACTCTTCTAGAAATCCACCAAGAGTTAGGTATGTTAATTTATTCAATGGTTATTGTTTCTGTTGTTCTAACTTTGGGCACAGAGCTGCCAATTGTTTTTACAATTTCAGAAACATTCAGAGAAGGATGTCAAATAACAAACAGATGACACATCAATAAGCATATAATCATATGGGTCGTGTATCTCAATCAGCTATTAAAAGAAGAATGCAAAACAAAAATACTAACCCGTTTGATCTTCTATACAACGAAACAGAATGTTACATATGTCACAACTTTGGGCATAAAGCTATAGAATGTAACTTGAAGGAGAACAAAACAGAACAAAAAATGAAATATACAGCTGAACGAGATGTATGGAGGAAGAAGGAGAGTTCTCATTGTAATCTCGTGCTCTCAGTTCAGAAACAAAAGAATCCTTGGTACATTGATAGTGGATGTTCAAAACATATGTCAGGAGATAAAGAGAAGTTTATTTCTATGTCAGAGCAGAAATCTGGGAATGTAACATTTGGAAACGATGCACCAGGAAAGATCAGAGGCAAGGGAATGGTTAGTCTTAGCAATGGTAAAGGAAAGGATCAAGATGTGTTATTTGTAGATGGGTTGAAGCACAACCTTCTTAGTGTGAGTCAAATGTGTGACAAAGGGTGTGAAGTCTTGTTCACTGTTAAATATTGTAAAATAAAAAATGTTTCCTCAGGAAAACTGGTTGCCAAAGGAATAAGAGCTGAGAATAATGTTTACATTTTAAAAGAAGAAAAAGAAGAGTGTTATCTCAGCAAATATGATGAAAGCTGGCTGTGGCACAGAAGACTGGGACATCTACATTTTGATCATTTAATAAAACTCAAAAAAAGAGCAGCAGTAAGGGACTTTCTAGAAATATCTAAACCACGTGATGAAGTGTGTAAACCTTGTCAGATGGGGAAGTTAACCAGAACACAGTTTAAGTCAAAAAGTGTTCCCTCCACAAATAATCCTCTTCAACTAGTCCATCTGGATATGTGTGGCCCATCAAGGAAAGAAGCTACAGGTAAGGAGAACTATTTCATGCTCGTAATTGATGACTATTCTAGACTAACATGGGTTGCATTCCTTAAAGAGAAGTCTAAAGAATTTGCTAAATTCAATATATTTAAAGCCCTGACTGAAAATCAGACTGGAAGAAAAATTAGAGCTATCAGATCTGACAGAGGAGGAAAGTTCAGTTCAAGACAGTTTAAATAATTCTGTGATGAGCATGGCATCAGGAAAGAATATACAATGGCTGGAACTCCTCAGCAAAATGGAGTGGTAGAAAGGAAAAACAGAACAGTCCAACAGATGGCCAGATCAATGATGAAGGAAAAGGATATTTCTCAAGGCTTATGGGTGGAATCTATCCATAAAACTGTGCACATTCTTAACAAAGCTCATTTGAGACCAAACAGTGACAAAACACCATATCATTTATGGTTTGGAAGGCCTGCAACCATTAAACATTTCAGAGTTTTTGGGAGTAAATGCTATATCAAGAATAATGATGAAAATTTGGGCAAGTATGATGACAGAGCAGATGAAGGAATATTTTTAGGATATGCTATAGAAAGAAAAGGCTATAAGTGTTATAACAAGAGGCTGCATAAAATAGTAGATTGCATAGATGTGAAAGTAGATGAAGATTGTCATGGAAATATTAGTCAAAGGAATGATGAAGATTCATGTTTGGAAGATACAAATGAAGAGACAGAAGAACAGGTCCAAGAATCCTAGAAGGAAGAATCTGAATCATCAGAGTATGAGGAAGCTGAACTTGAACAGCACACTATACAATCTTCTTCCAGAATGATTAGAAAAAATCACCCTGAAAGCCAAATCATTGATGATGAGAGTAAAGGTGTTCAGACTAGAAGGAATATTTTGCAGGAATCTGAACAGTCTCACATTGCTCTTCTCTCTACAATTGAGCCCCAATGTTTTAATGAATCCAGCAAAGACAAATACTGGGTAGCAGCCATGAATGAAGAACTAGACCAGATTGAAAAGAATAGCACTTGGGAACTTGTTCCTAGGCCATCAGACAAGAATGTGATTGGATCCAAATGGGTATATAAGAATAAATTAAATGAACAGGGACAGATTGTAAGGAATAAAGCAAGACTGGTTTGCAAAGGTTATGCTCAGATTGAAGGACAAGACTTCGATGAAACATTTGCTCCAGTGGCAAGAATGGAGGCTATCAGAATGTTTCTAGCCTATGCGTGTTACAAACAATTTAGAGTATACCAGATGGATGTCAATTCAGCATTTCTCAATGGAAATTTAGAAGAAGAAGTGTATGTGGAGCAACCTAAAGGCTTTTTACTCATAGATAAATCTGACTATGTATGCAAGCTAAAAAAGGCTTTGTATGGGTTGAAGCAAGCACCTAGAGCCTGGTATGCCAGACTAGAAAAATATCTACAAGACAAAGGCTTCAAGAAAGGGTCTGTCGATAGCAATTTATATATCAAAACTAAAGGTGATGACCTACTGAGTGTATTGGTTTATGTTGATGATATCATCTTTGGCTGTACTAATAATATTTATGTTCAGTGGTTTGCTAACTCTATGAAATCTGAGTTCGAAATGTCAATGATTGGTGAGCTGTCCTATTTCCTTGGTCTTCAAATCTGTCAGAAGACTGAAGGTATGTTTCTTTCTCAAGAAAAGTATCTAAAGGAGATGTTAAAGAAGTTTCGAATGGAAGACTCCACACCTGTGAGTACACCCATGGTCAGTGGCTGCAAGTTGAGCAAAGATGATTCTTCACCTAAAGTGGATCAAAAGATGTACAGGTCTATGATAGGAAGCCTATTATATATTACTACATCAAGACCTGATATCATGCATGCTGTTGGGATGGTAGGAAGGTTTCAAGCTGCTCCTAAACAGAGTCATCTACTAGCTGTGAGATGTATATTCAAATACCTGAAAGGTACGCTCTCTTATGGTCTGTGGTATCCCAGAAATCAGAACTTTCAGCTAATAACATATTCAGATGCAGATTGGGCTAATTGTGTAGATGAAAGAAAAAGTACAAGTGGTGGAGCATTCTTCTTAGAAGAGTCTTTGGTTTCCTGGCTAAGTAAAAAGCAAAGTTCCATTTCTTTATCCACTACTGAGGCAGAGTACATAGCTGCTGCTACTTGCTGTACTTGAATTTTATGGATGGTTCAATATCTTGCTGACCTAGACGTAAAGTATTCTGAGCCTATTCCCATTCACTGTGACAATACTAGTGCTATCAGTGTTTCCAAGAACCTTGTTCTTCATTCCAAAACTAAACACATTCCCATAAAGTACGATTTCTTGCATGAACAAGTGGCTACTCAAGCGGTGTTGTTGCATTATATTCCTTCTACCAAACAGATTGCTGACATTTTTACTAAGCCTTTACCCACAACTTAGTTTGAATATCTGCGTCAGAATCTGGGTATTCAGTCTTTGTCTCAGTAGCTCATGCATTGTGTTAGGGGGAGTCTGTGCTTATTGTATATCTTATTCCTGTTTACAGCATGGAATGGCAGTTCATTTTCTTAGTGCATCTTGTCAGGGGGAGACTAGTCATCAGACATACCGTATCTGCCCAGGTTTATCCTTTGCCCTTGATGACAAAGGGGGAGAAATGTGACCAGTTGAATGAGATATTGCCATCAATGTCAAAGGGGGAGATTGTTGGAATATCTTTCAGAGTGGTGTGTTTAGGACTAGTAGATGGTGGCTAGTACTCAGTATTAAAGTTTTAGTGTATTGTCATTGATGGCAATCTTCTATAAAGAGAAGGGGAACTGATGTCAAATGGATGTGGCAATCTACTGAAAAAGAGGCAGGCACGCAGGCCAAGATGTTTCCATTCTGTCAAACTTTGCAGCACATGGAATGAATGGACTTTATTAACAGCAGCAACGGCGAGCTTCAGATAGACAACGAGGTCTGCGAGATCATTAGATCTATCGACATCAAAAACTATATGAATCGGATGGTTATCCCTATTCACAGCCGCAACGGCGGAAAACAGAAAGACTATGGGCTCCACGGAAAACAAACATATCGGCGAGCGAAAGAACAAAAGACTACGGAAGAATAGTCCTATTCACAATTGCAATGGCGGAAGACGAAAAGACTATGGGCTCCATGGAAAACAAAACATATCGGTGAGCGGAAGAACAAAAGACTACAGAAGAATAGTCCTATTCACAGCCGCAACGATGGAAGACGGAAAGACTATGGACTCCACGGCAAACAAAACATATCGGCAAGCGGAAGAACAAAAGACTATGGGAGAATAGTCCTATTCATAGCCACAACGACGGAAGACCATTAGACTGTGAGTTCCGCGGTCAGCATAAAACATTGACAAAAAGAAAATTTATATGGCGGGTGGTTAGCTCGTTGAGGAGCCGCAACAGCGGAGAACGAAAGAATAAAACGTTCCGACGTGAAATGAAACAATCAGCCGACTAAGGCAAATGCATTAGAGAAGAATATCAAGACTAAAGCTGATTATCTTTCCACAACGGCGGGAGAATAAGAAAATTATCTTTTGATTTAAACATGTAAAATGCATTCAAGCAATTGATGACTATTCACGGAATGCAGAGAGTCAGATAAGCTAGGTATTCGAAGGACTTAAGTGGTTTTCAGTTAGAGATTTTAAAAATCTATGGCCTTGATGGAATGTGAATCATTTTTGCACAGATCAGCATTCGAGACGTTGAGAGTCTTGACAGCTAAAAATCTATTAACTGTTTTGCAATTAGATAGTACATGAAGAGTCCATAATCGTTGCTGTCACAAGGTTCTTGGAAACACTGATAGCATAACTTTCAGCTAATAACATATTCAGATGCAGATTGGGCTAATTGTGTAGATGAAAGAAAAAGTACAAGTGGTGGAGCATTCTTCTTAGAAGAGTCTTTGGTTTCCTGGCTAAGTAAAAAGCAAAGTTCCATTTCTTTATCCACTACTGAGGCAGAGTACATAGCTGCTGCTACTTGCTGTACTCAAATTTTATGGATGGTTCAATATCTTGCTGACCTAGATGTAAAGTATTCTGAGCCTATTCCCATTCACTGTGACAATACTAGTGCTATTAGTGTTTCCAAGAACCTTGTTCTTCATTCCTAGCAAAAACGATTCTTGGAAACCTTGTTCTTCATTCCTAGGTGGAATATATGTAGGGATGTGTGGGTATGGTGATTGGATGGTGGGATATGGAACCTACATAAACATATGTGATACATTTAATTAGTATAAAAAACAATGTAAATTAACCATACGAACACAATTAATTTCACATCGAATATATCATTAATTTCACATAAGTTACCTAACTAACGGGTGATTTTCTCAACCCAGGTGGAGACCTGTGCTCAATCTCTTCAGTAAGCACATGTGGAAACAAAAAAAAAACTAAAATTGATTTCTCATTAAAAAATGACATGGATGATGTGTTGGAAGCTTGGAATGTGGAGGGGTGCATGCGCATTCCTTCTTCTATCGTTTGGAAGCATTTTCGACAGATGAAATCATGATGAAATGGGGTGAAAATTGGTCTTGGCCCAGTGACTAGTAGAGCGTGTGCACTTTTGTGCCATCGTGGTTTATTTAGTGAAGGTTTGGAAATTGTCAAGCCAAAAGTGTTTGCACAATGTCAGACATGGGCGCTTTTGATGTTTAACGCTCACAAGGACTCTATTTCATTTGTTTTGGATACAATCTTTGAGCGAGCGCCCATATCATTTTTATACTTTTGATTTCATTTTATATTTTGTATTTAATTTCTTTTAAAACATATGTGAATTTTTTTTCCCATGGATTCAAAGGTGTTGAGAAAAAATTTAGTACCATAAAAAATACATATAAACTTAAAGATTACGAAAAATATTTGGAATCTTTATGTGAGCTTTCCTCTTCAAAGGGGATTTTTTTTCAATTTATGTGAATAGTTGGAAAAACATTAATGAGAACACAAAGGTGTATAAAATGTGATTCAAATATTAATGGGTGAAAGTCAAAAAATAATAACAAATATAATTAAAGATATGTGTGTTGGGGGAGGGGTATTTACTATATCATGTGTAGATCATTATCCTATATATATATTTTAAATTATATATTGAACATTCAATTATTTAATTGAAACAAAACTCACTTGTTAATTTTTACATAAATTTACAAGGACAAACATTCTATTAAATGCAAGTTTAAAACATTAAATGACACCTATATTTTTGAAAAAAAGTTAGGTTATTCACAAACCCCAATAGTTGATTAGGGTTAGTGTTTTAAACCTCCAAAATCTTGTTGGATAACCTTACATGTTTAGTTCTATATGTATGAGTAATGAAAGTTGGTGTGTTGTCACCATGGTAGTGTATTGCTCATTTATTTTCGAATTTATATATATATATATATGCAGTGAAGTGGTATTAATATATTGTCATAACGCTAAATCTCTTGTTGTATGTGTGTGGCTATGTTTCGATTATGTGTGTGGTTATGTTTCGTTGTAATCGAAGAGGGAATGAAAAAGGAAAGGTAAGCGAAGAGAGGTAGGGAGGATAATATTAGTGCATTTGAAAGGTTTAGTGGATAGCACTCCACAAGATAACCTTGACCAGCAAGGAAGGGATCATAATTTAGACAATCAATAGGGGACCTAATAAAGGTAGTTATTAATGTTTCTTTATAATGGAATTTACCATGATTAATGGGTTGAGGTGAGGAGCAAACTAGGAATGTCATCACATGTATAAAATCACCCACCCATTAACGAAGATATGATAAGTTTAGGTGGTATGAAGGGAACATGGATTAGAACGGTCAATCTACCTTATGTTAATGGAGACCAAAAGTGGGTGGACTTGGAATTGGTATGAAGGAAACATGGGATGGGATGGGATTGGTTCGAAGGAAACATGAATTAGAATGGCGTTCAAATGGTCTATCATATCCACCGCCCTCTAATAATGGGATCAAACATGAATGGGACATGGACGCCGTGTAATGACATGTTGAAAAAACAATTAGGGATAGCAAGGCTCGCCACTACCCCTCAAGTTGAACTCGATTTTCAATATTTATAAATGATGTCATTTTTTTAGATATATATAAATGCAGGGACAACATATAATGTCAACTCAATATGAAATTGTAGGTTACCATCTTAATTTGATAACTGGACAACACACATTCATTAAAATATGTTGTAAATGTAATATATTTCATATAAGTGTTCGTTCGTTTATACTGTTTAGTTTAATATGGTTGACTAACATGCACATTTGCCTTTCAAACTTCATATGGTTTACTAAATAAATGCCCCACTTCTTTTCAAATTTTGAAACATGAGTGCACGACATTGCAAACATGGGTTGTTTCCTACCATGTTTGAAGGTCAGAGTGAATGGATAGGAATCGCCCTCAAATTGCTTACATCATTAAAAGACCATACTTCATGGTCTTTCTGTTACATAACTATAATAGAAAGAGTAACACAACTATACAAACTTTGGTATTATAAGCATGATATTTGTAACTATGCCTTGGATCTCATTGATCTCAATCATATAATCTACTTGAGAATTCATTATGTGTTTCGACAAACCATTGATAATTCCATTAATTTTCTATATATGTTCATGCAAGTAAAGTTAACAAATATTGTTAGTTTTTCCATCAGTGGTAGAATGATATGCACTAAGCCAATGTTAGATTCTTAGTCTATCTATTTACCTAACCCATCACAAACTTTGAGTTCCCAAAATTTTCAAGGTAAGTGGTACCTCTACTAGTTACTAATCCAACAAAAATAACGATGTCTTTATTGTACACCATATTGTTTCTCCCAAATTCAAAAATATAGGAAAGGTGATCTAACGATTGTTTGACATTGATAAAAGTCCCATAACAACACACAATCCTAGGTTCTCAGCTCAATGTCCTTCAAGAAAACACTGTGGTCACTCTCTATTAGTATGCAAATATATAACATACCTCAGTGTCTTTCTCATAACTTATTTTTCAATACCTTCATATACATATTGGATTTTCAGAAATACCTACAAGGAAGTTCTATTCACACTTGAAAATATCATGGCACATTTTGAACAACTAAATAGCCCAACACGCAATCAATGGTAATGCTCCATGTATAGTTTCCTAACCATTCTCCTCCATGGTGTTTCGATACCAAAATACAACACCTCTAATTAAATTTTTTGTTATTACTACACCTCTAAGAACAAATGGAATCCTACCAACATATAAAGAAGGATTTTGAAGAACACCTACACAAGTTGCATTAACATAAATATGCCCTCAAAGAGTCATTTTAATAAGATATTCCATGTTAACACTTTGTTGTTTCTAGTCATCCACATAAAAATCCTTTGTTAAGAGGATATTTTATTCTCTAATATAATTGTTAAGCCCTTAATGATGACACATTACACCATATAATGTGGCACATTACCCCCTATATTGTGGTGCATTACATATTATCTATGTAGGCTTGGGTCTATTATTGGGTTTATTAGTTGTTATTGTACACTTTTATCTCCTATATATAGGAAGGAGATTTTCTCATTTTATCATCATATCATCTTATCTTGTCTTATAGATTGTGTAAGGAGGTTCCTCCCTCGAAGAGGATTGATATCTATCTCTTCTATTCATCTTTTAGGCGTGGATTACTCTCTTATAGTCTATTTCTGCTCTTTTTATGCTATATATGGGATTTGGTTGCATAACATTTGGTATCATACCTCTTTCCTCGGGACTGGCTTATGCAAAACGAGTCATCTTGGAAATTTTGCTACAATTTTTTTTCTACAAGGATTCTAAGATCTAGGTTAATAACCCACTTCAAAAACAGGCCGCAATATCTTTAGTAAAAAATTCAGATCCTGATCGATTACAGTTTCAGAGATAAGTTTGGAGGAATCTAAGGTTTTTTTACTAGCCCTACAACTACTCTAAAACATATGGTATTGGGAAAAAGGTCATATATGAGGAACACAAGATCTAAATGGAGTGATACCAAATTCATATGAAATAAAATGGACCAAGGTATCTATGGTAGAAGTTTCAGATACATAAACAAAACAGTGGACATGTGGCATACAGTACAAGTTCGCTCTTCTGGATAGGCCAAAAATAAGAAGTTTTCGTATATTTGCAATAACTTTTTGTTGGCTCATCCAAATTAGGTCAGACCTGCGTCATTGGAAAGAGGAAAGATCAAGGTACTACAGGCCTAAGTTTCAAAATGAGAGGAGTCACAATTCAAATTTTACCTTAGTTACAAGTCGGCCCTAAATCAATCTCCCAAACATCATTTGAAAAAGGTACATCATTTTGCATTTTAATAGATTGTAGTAGAAGGATATATTTGTGGTAAATTGTAGGGTTTGATATTGTTAAAAATTCCACCAAAAGGAAGTGGAAAGAATCACACTCCACTCAAACCCCCAAAGGATTCATCCTCGACATACAAGGAAATGGAAGACATTTCATTTAGAGTGTCCAAGTTGGAAGATATGATTAAAGGAAATGTGAAAATTGATGACTTTGCTAAATTGGAATAGAAGATGGCTACTAAAGAGGATCTCGAAGGGATGGCTAGTAAAGAATATCTTCAATAATTGAAGGAGTTTATCAAGGATATCAAACATAACTTTATTCCTCAATTATCTACTCATGAGGAGGATAAGGAGGAAAAAGATGACTTATTCCAGTCCCGTCTGGAGAAAATTGAAAACCAATTGGAGAGTAGGAAGTTGGATTCCTCAAAATTTGATGTTTCACTTCAACATCATGAGTCCAATTCAGGTCCAAGAAACCACTTTATCCCCAATATTGTCATGCGAAAGTTTAATGTCAAGGATTCAATCACGTGGATTTTTCAGATGGAGAAATTCTTTGATCTACACTAGGTGCCCACTATGAAAAAGGTAAATATTCCATCCTTGTATTTAGAATCTGATCAGTTTGTATGGTACCAATGGATTTGTGACCATTAAAATGAGTCTATTATATCTTGGTCTATATTCACTAAAGAATTGATTGCACATTATGGGGGTATAAATAGAAACACCTTCTTCAGTCAGTTGGTAAATCTCAAGCAAAAAGGTTCAGTTACAGATAACATCAAGTAATTTCAGTAGCTAAGTCTCAGAGTGAAGAATATTTCAGAAGATAATTTGTTAGATCTCTTTATTGGAACATTGAAAGATAACATTCAACATGAGGTTTGTCTCTTTGAACCATCATCGCTAGAGAAGGATTTCATGATGGCAAGGAAGGTTGAAAATAAAAATATGGCAATGACTACTAGAAAAGCCTTCTCCAACACATATAGAGAAAATAATGTTCTTTATTCCAAACCACCACAAAGGTTGACACCCCAACAACTAGATGAAAGAAGAGAAAAAATATTATTCTTTAATTGTGACACCAAGTATAGTAAGGGACATAAGTGCAACGAGAAGAAATTATTTTCCATATATTGCGAAGAGGAAGAACCAAAAGAAGAGGAAGCATCTCAAGAAGAGGAGACTTCAGAAGAAATGGAAGAGGCTACTTCAAAAGAAATTACTCCCACCATACCTTGTCATGCATTTGTTGGAATTAGGACTCCTCAAACTCTCAAGATATAAGGATACATAAAAAACAAGAAGGTAACAGTGCTGATTGATTCTAGTAGTACTCATAATTTCATTCACTATAAATTAGCCAAATTTATTAATTGCTTTGTTTATCCAGCACTAGAATTTCAAGTAATGATTGCAGATGGAGGAACTATAAATTGCTCAGGGAAATGCCATAATATCAATATAGATATGGGGGAATATGTATTGAATGGTCCAATGATTTCTATCCCAATGGGTGGTGCTGATGTTTTCTTGGGTGTCCAATGGTTACAATCATTGGGAATAGGGGCTTTTAATTTTCAAAAAAAATTCATGGGAAGGTAAAGAACATGAGTTAAATGGTATCACAGAAAAACCAAGCAAGGTGATAAGCTCTAATGGTATGACAAAGTTGTTAAAAAATGGATATCAAGGTATAGTTGCACAATTATGCACATTAGATGTTCAAACCTCAAAATTCCATATCTCCCCGGATCTCCAAAGGGTCATTAATAAGCATTCCAAGGTATTTGAAGATATTCCCAAAGGTATTCCACCTATTCATGACTTTGATCATGTTATCCACTTAATTCTAGGAAGTGTTCCTCCTAGCATCAGACCTTACCGATGTCCCTATAGCCAAAATAGTCAAATTTAGTGTATGGTGGATGAAATGTTAGAGGCTGTCATAATTAGGCCTAGAAAACTTTCTTCCTCTCCACCAATGGTAATGGTACGCAAGCTAAATGGATCATGGCATAGGTGTCCTGATTATGGAGAGCTCAACAAGAACACCATTAAAGATAATTTTTTGATTCCCATCATTGATGAATTGTTAAACGAATTACATGGAGCAGTTGTCTTCACAAAGTTGGATCTTCATTCTGGGTATCATCATATTTGAATGAAGGATGAAGGCATACCCAAAACAACATTCAAAATTCATGAAAGTCACTATGAATTTTTGGTCATGCCATTTGGTTTAACAAATGCACCTTCCACATTTCAAGGTTTGATGAATTCTATTTTCAAGCCTTTCCTTAGAAAATTTGTGTTGGTATTCTTTGATGATATACTAATCTACAACAAGTCTTGGGAATAACATGTTCAACATGTTGACAGGGTACTACAACTACTAAAGGAGAAAGAACTATATGCAAAACCCTCAAAATGTTTCTTCGGGATAAAGGATGTAGAGTATTTGGGTCATATTGTATCTCATGAAGGTGTCAAGGTTGACCCTAAAATAATTAAATCCATGATGGACTAGCTGATTCCCAAAACCCTGAAGATCTTTGAGGATTCTTAGGTTTGACTAGGTACTACTGCAAGTTTGTTCAGAACTATGGAAGAATAGCATCTCCTCTAACATTGTTACTGAAGAAAGATGCATTTCCTTGGACTCCAGAGGAAACTCAAGCCTTTCAACAAGTCAAAGGGGCCATGTGTAAATCTCCTATTTTGGCGACACTAGACTTCAAAAAAACCTTTATTGTGAAATGTGATGCTTCAGGAAATGGAATTGGATCTATACTAATGCAAGAAGGACACCGTATTTCCTTCACAAGTCATCCAATCAAGGGAAAGAACTTAAACAAGCCCATTTATGAGAAGGAAATGTTGGAAATACTACATGCCTTGAAGCAATGGCACCCCTACCTTATAGGGAGACATTTCAATGTTAAAACTGATCATGATACCTTAAATACTTCTTGGAAGAAAGGTTATCATCAGAAGAGCAACAAAAATAAGTAATAAAGATGTTGGGATATTGTTAGTTTTTCAACATTTAAGCTAGCATTATGTTAGGATCTTTTCACTGAGAGAATAACAAGCACAGCAATAACATAAGCACATCACATGAGACAAGAGACACAAAGAGTTTTGATAGGGGAAACCATAAATGGAGAAAACCCCTCAACTTCCTCCAAGATAGTATCACCACAAGATGTGAAACCCAGAACAGTAAGATGACCTCCCAACACAACAACAGCCTTTTGTCTTCTGTCAAGCCAAAGTATTTCCTTCTCCAAAGGTGCGCCACACTTGAGAGAGCAAGTGATGTATTTCACAAGTGATAAATAGAGAGACTCTCACTCTCTATTTATATTCATCCATTCACTTGAGTTGCCATTTCACACGTAGGCTCAACCTAATAATTACTACTCGAGCCTACACCTTAATTAGTGTATAATAACTCAAGTGCCCCGAAACTGTGGGGACTTACCTAATGACTTGATATGACTTGTTTACATTATTAATCCTCCCGATCGGAACATCGGGGTAAGACAACATGACTCAAATGCATAATAGAAACATCCCGGAATAAACATCGGGTTACAATACATGAAATACATAGAAGAATACATTCCGAAGTTACATATACATCAACACTCCCTCTTAACTAGGAAGGTATTCTTTCGACATGATTTTCAGCACTGTTCTTCTTCTCTGTATCAGCTGGATCACCTCGTCTTCAAGTCATCTTCATATTCAAGTCATCTGAATCTGGATAATCTCTTGATCTGGATCATCATAGTACGTCATCACTAGATCTGGATCATCATCACTGGACTGGATCTGGATCATCACTCGATCTGGATCACTACTGCTAGATCTGGATCATCACTCGATCTGGATCTCTCTGAGTCATCATAACTGGATCTGGATCATAGCTCGATCTGGATCTCCTCTGGTCATCATCATGTGTGAACTATCTCGTCATAGGAAGTTCTACAGAGCCAGCCCTTTTTCATGCTGGTTGTAGGCATACCCTCATGTAGGTCTTCGCCCAGCACTTACATCTGACCTGCTCGTCAGAAAGGCACACCCAGCACTCACATCTGATCATGTAGTAAACTACAGTCACATCAGAAAGGCCCAGCACTCACATTCACCAGCATGGTAGGCATAATCAACTACCATCTGTGAAATGGCTCTGCACTTATATCTGACCTACTCGTTAGAAAGGCACAGTACTCACATCCATCCAGGCTGGAACACATCTGCTGACAATGATGGGAGAGTTCTGCACTTCCATCCAGGCTGGAACCACATCCGCTCACAATGATGAAAGAACTCTGTTCTTTTCACTCAAGCTGGAACCACATCCGCTCACAATGATGGAAGATTTCCTCACTTTCATCTAGGCTGGAACCACATCTGCTCACAATGATGAAAGAACTCTGTTCTTTTCACCCAGGCTGGAACCACATCCGCTCACAATGATGAAAGAATCTCATCCAGGCTGGAACCACATCCGCTCACAATGATGAGAGATTTGTGCACTCACATCTGACTTGGTAGGAACTGAATCCTACACCCTCGTTAGAATGGCCCCCAGTCCCTAACTGAGCTACCTAGTAACTGACCAGGCGCCTCCACTCTCCCTGAGAGTGGCAGTTTCCCTTACATCTGTCCTACTCGATAGAATGGCCAGCACTCACATCTGTCATGGGAGGAACTTAATCCTTTAGCCATGACCAGAATGGCTTAGCCCTTACATCTGACCTGCTCATCAGAATGGCTCTCTCAGTCCCTGACTGAGTGTTCCTGGTAACTGACCAGGTGCCTCCATTCCCAGAATGGCAGTCAGCACTCATATTTGACATGGAAGGAACTGAATCCTCTCACCATGACAGAATGGCTCAGCCCTTACATCTGACCTGCTCGTCAGAATGGCTCTCTTAGTCCCTGACTGAGTGTTCCTGGTAACTGACTAGGTGCCTCCATTCCCAGAATGGCAGTCAACACTCATATCTTACATGGAAGGAACTGAATCCTCTCACCATGACAGAATGGCTCAGCCCTTACATCTGACCTGCTCGTCAGAATGGCTTTGGATCTCTAGCACTCATATCTATCATGGAAGGAACTGAATCCTCTCACCATGACAGAATGGCTCAGCCCTTACATCTGACCTGCTCGTCAGAATGGCTTTGGGTCTCATCACTTTCTCTTGGAAGGAACCTCGATTTGGAGAACACCAAGTCTCTCTATGAAGTACTCAAACTTCAGCCTAGCCAATGGCTTCATCAATACATCAGCTATCCGTTCCTCCGTCGCAACATACAGGAGCTTCACTGCTCCTCTCTGCACCATATCCCTGATATAATGATACTTAGTCTCGATATGCTTCGACTTGTCATGGAACACTGGATTCTCTGACAACTTCACGCAACTCTGGTTGTCACAATGTATACAAGTAGCATCCAACTAGAGATCAAATATATCAGACAGTAGCTTCCACAGCCATACTGCCTCACAACTAGCTGAACAAGCTGTGACATACTCTGCTTCAGCTGTACTCAGTGCCACACAGGATTGCTTCCTGCTAAACCAAGAGATCACACCTGATCCCATACTAAAGCAACATCCTGGACTACTCTTCCTGTCGATGGCACTGCCTGCCCAATCTGAATCAACATAACCCTCCAGGTTAATCTTTTGATTCGCATCGTACTTGAGTCCATAATCAACTGTACCCCCTGCATGCTTTGCAACCATCAGGTGAACATGTCTCAATGTGTTCACAGCAAAGCAAATATCTGGTCTCAAGTACATCAAGGACCCAATCATCTGACGATACATTGTAGCATCAACCGTCTCTGATGAAGCATCACTCAATAGCTTCATGTTCAGTGCCATAGGTGTGGTCATGCAGTCCATAATCCTGAACCTCTTCAGGATCTCTACTGCATACTTCCCTTGTCCAAGGTAGATTCCATCTGCACTCTGCCACACCTCCATACCTAGAAAATAGTGCATCGACACATAACAGGAGCATCACTAGTCTTCCGCCTTCAACCTTGAAGCAAAGGTTGGAATCCACTTTACTCTTAGTAAAGCCTAGAGTCATCAGTAATCTTCCCATCCTGTCGTACCATGTCGAACCTCAAGATATTCTGTAGTCACTCCCTCTGAATCGAAGCATCATACTCCCTCTGTCTTCTATGCTCTATGCACTGAAAACATTATGTACCAGAGTGACAAGTAGCTTCCTATGCTACTAATATTATATGTGACCATCTAGTGTATAGACTTCCTTGACACCATTCTTCTTGAACTGGTCTTCCCTTTCTTCTTGGTGGCTGGAAGGTTCTGCATCAATGATGTCATTTCACTTGTCATATTATTCTTCATTTTGAAATGTCTTCACTTGTTCTTTGGAACAAGTTTCGTCCTTCTTTGCTTGCAGGAGAT
>LPNX010821698.1:0-34621 GCA_001517045.1 Pseudotsuga menziesii | reverse complement strand
ATACATATATATATGTATATCTATATGTATGTATATGTACATATATATGTATGTATATATGTATGTATATATACATATATGTATATGTATATATACATATATACATATATATATACATATACATATATATGTATATATATATATGTATATATGTATATATATATATATATATGTGTGTGTGTGTGTGTGTGTGTGTGTATATATGTGTGTATATATATATATATATATAATGTTAATACAACATATAAAATCATATTAAATTAAAACCATCTACATCTTACTTAATTTATCATTACTCATTCGAATCGTATGTGTGTGTGTGTTTGTTTGTTTGTTATATCAATTGAACTCATGAGACCAATCAAGCTTACTAGCGATATCAATATATTTGCATCAAGTTATGTATCAAGCCTTGATTAGGGATGAGCTAAAAACTTGATCAAGCTAATTCAAATTTCACATACAAATTTCTTAATCGATATTTTTTAAGGGACTAATTGAGCTATATAGCTCAATCGAGTGCTTAATTGACACAATTCTAGCTCTCTTGTTGTAGGATTTTCTACAATTATAGCTTATATAGTGTGAAGTCCATTCATATTTTCAATCTTAGTTGTTAGAGTTAAGGAAAATATATTCCTCGATGAATCCTCTATCAAATGACATATCATTTTTCGTGCTTTTGATTTCATTGTATATTTTATATTTCATTTCTTTTAAAAATTATGCTAATTTATTTCCCATGGTTTCAAAGGTGCCGAGAGAACAAACAATGCCATAAAAATACACTACAAAATAATATGAAAAATATGTGGAATTTTTGTGGACCTTTCCTCTTCAAAAGGGCATTTTTTTGTTTTTCAATTAATCTAAATAGTTGAAAAATGATTAGCACACACATAAAGGTGTATACAGTGTGATTCAAATATTAATGGGTCCAGTTCAAAATATATATTAAAAAATATAATTAAAAATGTGTGTGGGTGTGTGTGTGTGTGTGTGTGAGAGAGAGAGAGAGAGAGAGAGAGAGAGAGCGAGAGAGAAAGAGATCTACTACATTCTATGTAGATCAATCATGTCTTTCGTTTATTGGACCTTAAGAAATTACATTGTTTTTTGTAACAAATTATTCCTATGCTCAAAAATCTTATAAAGATGTGTATCGAGTTCACCATAGTTTTGAAAACTTAGAAGATCAAATAGGTTAGTGTTATAATAAAGATTGGGAAATTGTGATCTAATATGGTTATACGCAAGGAACTCTAAGAGAAAACAACTTTCATCCTCAACTCTCTTGGTATCACAAAGATGGTAAATCCTATACTCCCATTGTGTTTTAGGAATTGTTCAGTGCTTTGTTTCACTATGAAGCTCATGAGAGTTCATTCTTATTTTGTCTATCTTAGTTTTTTTCTTTAAGATAGTTAAAATAGAGAGATACTTTTGGTCATCTAAATTAGGGTAAATAACCCCATTGTAGTATCTTAGATTCCTTTTAACCTTTAAATCCATTTTTCCCAACATTTTGTCTTTAAACTTAGATCTATAATAGTAATTTTAATGTTAGCGATATTTTTCAAAGTTGAATTTCCGTATAACCCCCAATGATTTAACCAAACCATGTTATCTTTATTCCAACCTTTCTTGAGCCATAGGTGGTCTTGACTAGATTTTAAAGCAATTTTAGGGAGCCTTGGGTCTCC
The DNA here is from genome assembly GCA_001517045.1 of Pseudotsuga menziesii. Taxonomy (NCBI): domain Eukaryota; kingdom Viridiplantae; phylum Streptophyta; class Pinopsida; order Pinales; family Pinaceae; genus Pseudotsuga; species Pseudotsuga menziesii. The sequence continues at coordinate 32,918 of LPNX010821698.1, read as the reverse complement.
CATTCCATTTATTTTACACTTGTACATCAAATACCTTTTAGTAGCAATGTCCTCTATGGGAGGGAGGCCCGTTTCTGTAAGAATAATAGGATAAAGAATGTTTATTTTAATTATGAGGTTATATGTGATAAAACACTTTTGGATTTTCTCGATCTTTCTCCATGATTCTCTAGAGATGTTACACCTCCAAACTTCACAATCATACAATATAATAAGAGTGACAAGAGTTTCAAAGAATAACTTCAATGTATCCCACATCACAAGGTGTGTTGATTTACGGTTGTTCTCAAGACCGAAATTATCTTTCCACCCTGCATTAATCCTTTTCTCAATTCTATAGTTCTAGTTGAACTTGTGATGAATATCAATCGTGAGATATTTATAGGAAGAAACTTCCTCCAATTTGTTATTGTCATAAATAAAGTTACCATGTATTACTTTCTTACACTTGAAAATCATTACTTATGTTTTCTCACTGTTAATAGTCATTCCCATGTTAGAAAATAAATGCTTCAAAGTTCTCACTTGCTTATCAAGGAAAGTGGGGATTTTGGCCATAAGGACAATATTATCAGCATAAAGAAGAAGGATGACGATAATTCCTAGTAAGTTCATGCTAACGTAACTTACTTCCTCCAAAAAACTTCTAGCTTATCGATGTAAATGCCGAAAAAGGGTAGGAGAGAGGGGTAAAACTTGCTTAATTCCAATATTAGTATTAATATATTCTAACCATCACTCAGTGTTATTAATTTGGAAATTATAGTCTTGTACAATCTTATCGTAGTAGCTCTCAACTTGAGAGGAATCTTTGGCTCTTCAAAGCTCTTCCACATGTTGTTTCTAGGAACCGTATCGAAATCTTTCCTAAAGTCCACAAAGAAACATATTATGTTGTTTTTATTATTACAAAAATCCTATGCAATAATACTGAGTGTAATGAGGTGGTCTGTAGTTGATTTATGCCTTCCAAATCCCACCTTGCCTTTAACCCTCTTTCCCTCACTTTCCATCCATACACTGATCTTTTTACCGCAATAATACCATAGAGAATTGTTTATTTAATAGGAACAAAACTCACTTGTTAATTTTTTCATAGATTTGCAAGGACAAGAATTTATTTTAATCCAAATTTCACACATTAAATGACACTGATATGTTTTGGAAAAAATATCATTAGAAAAACAACATAATTCCCTACAAGTTACTTTTCTACTGCACCAATTAGGTTTTTTAGATGCCCAAATTCCTGATTAGGGTTAGGGTTACAACCCTATAAAATATTATTGGATAACCTTGGTAAGTTAAACATGTATGTGGATGGAGCTCTATGGAATATTTCTATGATTTTGAAGGATGAAGGACTAGAGAGGCTCAATAGATACAGACGATGAGGGTGGGGTTTCAGCCCCACCTATAGATCCAAAAGTAGAAATGCAAATTGGTAGCATCCCGATCAATACGAATGAAATGAGAAGAAAAAAAATTGGGAAATAACAATGGTATCACACCAGGGAGGAAGCCAGGAAATTGTTTACCCAATACATACCATGTCTCAAAAATGTAGATCATATAAACATGATTACATGATAAAATTTAATACATGAAGGATCACGCCCTCATAGGGAAATTTGTTGGTATACTTCCATTTGATAAATCCCTAGTATGGTGGATAAAATCCACGTAGAAGCCTAGGGGACACTACAATCTCCATTGAGGGTCGAAGGGTCTCATTACCATTAGTTTCCTTAGTTTGGAAGACCGCAACTGAGTTTTGGATGGAGGCCCTTATTTCTTCTACTTGGTCAGGCTCTTTCTCAAGCCCTAAAAAAAGCTTCAACCCAGAAAAGGAAGATATGAAGACTTCCCTAGTTTGGATCCACCTATATTCCTTTCCTCGAGAATACTGGGATCCCTAAATCCTGGAAAATATTGGCATTACTGTTGAGTTTTTATAATGTCTAAATTAATTCACCCGATCTTTAATTATCGACCGGGATTGGTAGGCTTAGAGTTGACACAAAATATATGCAAAGGTAGAGGGTGTCGTGTAAATATTTTAACAAACAAAATATCGAAAGATATTTCAAAATGAAAAACTGAGTCAAACTCCTAAGAATACAATTATTAAGTTAATTGAACTGAGAAAGAATAATAAACTAAATAATTGATAATTTATTTTATAACTTTAAACTGAAAAAGATACAATCAACAACTGACTATTCAAATGGGAAACTAGGGTGCAAGGAAGACTTAACTTATAAGCAAGTAGAAAATTTAACAAGAGAAGCAAGTAGAAAACTTAATAAAAGAAATATCTTTAGGTTCTATCCTACAAGTTCTTTCAACAATAACACAATGTAAAAGAGACAACCTAAAAACATACTAAGGATATCACATACAAAACTGAAATTACATGCAAAGAAATAAATTAATCTAAAGGCATAAACACAAAACAATACATCAAAAAAAATAATTCAGAAACAAACTTAAGAAACAAAACATAAACATAATTCAAACCATTTTCAATGTAAAAGGAGGTAAGGAAAAAAATGATAATAAACAACTTAAAACAATTAAACTTTAACTTCAATGTTAAACAAAACTACTAGCTAACTCTTACAGTCAAAACATTATTCAAACATTAACAAAACAGAACTGAAAACAATTTCAAAACACATTAAAAACACTAAAAATGAAACTAAGGGTTGAATGACAGACTGAATTGTGGGTCTGAAAGGGGTGGTTGAATAACAGACTCAATAGGCTGTCCGAATTATAGTCTGCACAGTTAAACTAATAAAAACTAACCTAAATGAACTAATCTTCAGCTAAATTCATGCAGACGTAAATCTAATGCATCATAGGCAATAAGTAAACCTACTTATTAAGAAAATTTAACAGTGAAATAGACTTAAACAAATTCATAAAAATAAATCATTGCATATTAATACATTAAAATTAAATTGCATAAACTGATAATGTATAACAGAAAAGAAATAGACAAAACTGAATCTATTTAATTTGATTAAAGAAATCTATTCTATCTAAATTGCAAATAAATTGAACAATAAACTGTAAATAAAATGACTGAAAGCAAACTTGAAAGCAAACTCTGGGCACAATTAATTATCTAATTCAGAAATAAAATTGCATTACATAAATAATAAAACAAACTAGAAATTAAACTAGCTACAATAGAAAAAATGAAAGAAAGAAACAAGAAAAGAAACCTCTGGTTGATGAGGGGCCCTCTCAGCAATTAGGGGTGGTGCCTGGATAACTTCTACTCAAACGCAATCTTCAAGAGCAACACATACAACTCTTTATTCAGACGATGGAACAAAAATACAATGTACTCAAGAACAAACTGATAAATTCTTTCTAACTCTCTAACTTTCTAGCTCTAGCTAACTGATCTCTCACACAAAGGCTGATATATATATAATAGTTTACAGAGATGAGAAATTCGACCCTTTAGTGGTTGAATGCTCTCTAAATTTAGTGGATCATAAAGGCACATAATAGATGGCAGGCCAACGCACAAGCATCTTCCCTTCTTTAGCATGGTTCTGGTCTTCTTCACTGGACAATGAACACACAAGATCCTCTTCAGTGTGAACGGTCTTCAGATGTGGCGCACAGATCCTTCCTCAGTGCGAACGTGAACTAGTGGTGAACATAGGAGAAAGCATGGGAGAATCTTCTAAAGCGTAGGTTAAATGCATCAACCCAATGTGTGGATTGTTAATGTGGTGGCAAGCGAAGGAGGTTGTAGGCTGGCGAATTATCTAGAACACAAGCTCCATCACCCAGACGCATGGACAATAGGTCGTTTGCAGTCTGTTTCATGTTTTAATGCCCGAAATCAATCTTCAACAACGTGAAGTCTGGTTAATGATCTAGACGGAGAGCTAGACAGCAAGTTGGACCATGAGTTGGATATGGTGGGCGTCGATCTAGGGAAAACCAAGTGTCTGTTTGCTGGTGCACTTCAGGACTACAGTCTATAGCAACACGTTTCAACATCTGGAAAACTACCAGCAAGTTTGGGGCAGCGAGCTGGATGACAAGCTCATTAGAGGAAATTTCAACTCAAAATGGGCCTTTTAACTTTAACTCAAATTCCATGTGATCATCTGTTAGCCAATGAAATTGCTTTAAATTTGAAATACCGTATAGGTCTTAAACACTTTTTTAATATAAATTTGGAGATAGCTATCATAAAAAAACTACTTTTTTTGTTTGTATTTTTGACATATCTCCCCGTGTTTTTACTCACATTTCAATATGCGTGACATAAAATATACAATAGATAATAAAACATATGCTTAAATAAGTAATTTAATTGCCAAAACTGATAACAATTCTAGGATCAACATTCTTCCAAACCGAAGAAATGTCAGGTCCCACTGAGCAAAAATAAAGATAACAGATCACACTATCATTGCGAATTTTGAGACGTGAGCCAACAACGGACATATGCATAAGTAAGTAAATTCATAAGGTTTAAAATTAATTCAACCATGTCCAAAGTAAAACTATAGGCAGGTTGAACATATGACATGAAAAGTATAAATCACATTTATAATCAAGAGAGTTAGTCAATTGATATTTTATATGCATGATTGGGTAAAAGGATAGGATTATCAAATAATAAAATGATAAGAAGGATTTCTAAGCATCCATATGAAGGTAAACATTATTTGCCAAAAAAAACAAAAAATGGTTAGCAAATTTTAATTATAAATACTAAAATATTACAATGTTTTATTCAGATCGTTATTTGGTATTTCATTTGGACCTTCTTTTGGTTCTTCATATAGTTCTCCATATTGATTTTGCTGTAAAAAAATGCTTCTTGCTATAATCAAATTCCACTGCTTAGATTATCCTGAAAATCACGTATCATTTGTCAGAGATAAATAGATCGATAAAAAATAATGAAAAGTAAAAACAATCTAATTTTTCCAAATCCATCTTCCCCCAAACCAAAGATATGGCGTGTCCTCAAGCCATAGAAGAGAGAAGAAGTGACTATTCCAAAAAAATAAAAATTAAAGAGTTATATCATTCTGTTGATTATTTTGGAAAGAAAACAAGAAAAACTAACTAACTAGTAAATGGAAATGATTCAGAGATGTATATTCATAAAAAAGATAACAGTGCTTAGAAAGACTGCGTAAATGATAACAATTGAACCAAAAGAATGCCACAAGAAAAACTAGTCATCTATGCCTCATTTTAAAGATATATCCTATCGTCACAAAATATTTAAGTGTACACCGGAGTATATGAGATTTACAGCTATGGGTCCCATTTCTAGGATAATAACATCCTAGGTATATGTTGAATTAGATGGGCATGATCAAGCCCAAATTACATCCATTCTCAAATGACATGTTAAACAATTGGCTGTAACATGTTTATTCATAAATTCTAAAAAAAAATTCTGCATATTATTATTGTTTTACGAACTATGTGCATAGTAGTGCATTAACCAGATCTCTTTTACTAGGTACTGCCCCACTGCCAGCAGGCATGTTCAGTACCCCGACAGGTTTACCTTGGTACCATGTAAGCATAGTCCTGCTGCAAGCGAGCCTGTTCAGTACCCTGACGGGTTTACTTGCATTTATCGAGCTTCCGTGTTTTGAGACCTTTTTTACTTAGCATTGACCCGCTTCCAGCAATCATGTTCAGTACTTCGGCAGGTTTCCCTTGTATAATGATATTAAATATATGGAAGCCGATTGGTACTAGAGCGTGTTACGTCCTGCTAAACACATAATTCATTTTTTTCAAAATAAACTTATAAGTAATTTCATAATGGCCATAACCATAGATCACGTCAAAAGAGACTAACCTAAAGTTGTTCTTTAACCTTACAGTCCTTCTTCTTCATAAAAGAAAAGTAATGTTCCCCACGGACAAAAATTCCACTTACTCTCGAATTATCACCAAAATACTTGAGAGACAAGTTTTGACAACAAGAATAAGATGAACTAGTAATCCATAGGTGTAAGATGAGAATGTGAAAAATATGATAATGAAAGTAGGTCTATCAAGAAACTATTAAAAAGAGTAAATCAGAAACATACATGTCTAAATCAAAATACCAAAAACCATATGAATCATAGAAGAGCTGGTTAAGTATGATAAATTTTAATTTTTACTATAAGCTGAAAATTTCAAAAGTACCCCAAGAAAGGTTAAGATACATGATAATTATTTAACATACTTCCCTTGTCCAAGTAATACTTCATGAGCTGCTTATAAAGATAGAATATTTGTAATCAAACTGCAAAACCACTTGTTAGATGATTCAGTTTATTCATGAAGACATAATAAAAAGAAAAAGAGTCTTGTGTAAACAATCTATTAGAAATGACTCTTATTTATTCAAAGAAACAAGCACATATTTACATATATACAAGTGATAATAACCCAAAATATTTTTCAAGGATTAGGAGGAGGAGGAATAACTCCCCCTTCAACTAATTCCATTTCATTCTGTTGCAAAACATTCTGTATAAAATCATGTCTAGGTGTTGGTTGATGATAAAGTCTAAGTCTATGTCCATTTACTAAAAATGAAACTTCTGAGGGAGAAATTGGTCCTACAAAATCAAGGGCCCATTTCTCAAAGGGTTCAATCATGACTTGGGGTTGTAGAGGAATTTGATCAGATGACGTAGATCTACCCATTCTTTGACAACTATCACATCCTTTGACATATTTGGCAGCATCTTTAAAAATGCTTGGCCAATAATAATGAGAATGTAAGACTTTGTATGCCATCCTCTTATCAGAAAAATGTTCTCCACATGGTTCATCATGGCATGCATGGAGGATGTCTGTCATTTCATCCTCCTACACGCATCCTCGAATAATAAGATCGGGACTAGTGCGGAAGAGATTGTTATCAACCCAAGAATAATTGGAACTCTTAACTATAATACAATGCTTCTCATGTGGGGACAAATGGTTTGGTATTTTCCTAGTTTCTAAATAATTGGCAATATCTACAAACCAAGGGGTTTGAACATATACATCAAATAGATGTTCGTTAGGGAAAGTGTCATCAACTGGTTTAGTACCGTCTTCATGTTGAGTACAAAAAAGGAAATCTGCCACTAGATTTTCTTTACCAGGTCGGTAATGTTCAATTCTTGCAATAAAAGAAGCCACCGGGTCAATATACCATTGGGAATTGGTTTATTCATGAGAAATCTAATGGCGGAGTGATTAGTATGCACAAAAAATTCATAACCTGTAATATAATGATGAAACTTATTAATAGAATAAACTACTTCCAAGAATTCTTTTTTAGTAACAGTATAATTAATTTTGGTAGGAGTCAAATTCTTACTAATAAAATAAATGGCATAAGGTGCTTGTCCTTCTTTCTGGCTAAGGACTCCTCCTATGGCTGTATCAAAGGCATCGGTAGATATATGAAAAGGAAGGGACCAATCGGGACCCCTAAGTATTAGTGCCACCAATAGTTTAGCTTTTAGGATTTCGACAGCATTTTGACAAGAATCTATCCACTGGAATTCTGCGTCCTTTGTAAGCAACTTAAACATTGGTGTAGCTATTTTAGTGAAATTTTCAATAAAATAGAAGTAATAGCCTGGATGACCAAGAATTTTTTTTACCTCTTTATGAGTTTAAGGAGAGGGAATGCCAACAATTATTTTGATCTTCCTAGAGTATACCTTAATTCCTTGGGAGGAAACATGGTGTCCCAAAACTATACCTTCTGTCAGTAACATTTTACATTTTTCATGACTAAGGGATAAATTCATTTCTTGACATCAGATCAAGACCTTCTCAAGGTTGTCAAGGGCTTCTTGAAAAGTATTACCATAGGTCGTAAAGTCATCCATGTATACCTCCACATAGTCATGTATAAGATCGAAAAATATTCCTAAGACTACTCGCTGAAAGGTGGCAGGTGCATTACATAGGCCAAATGGAAAAACTTGATAAGCGTATGTTCCCCAAGGGCATGTGAAAGTGGTCTTGTCTTGATCTTCAGGTGCTATTAAAATCTGGTTGTAACCACTATACCCATCAAGAAAGGAAAAATATTGTTTACTTGATAGAGTATCTAATACTTGATCAATAAAAGGTAAAGGAGAGTAGTCTTTAAGTGTAGCTTTATTTAGCTCTCTAAAATCAACGCAAATGCACCATTTCCCTATGAATTTATTTGGGACTACTACTAAAGGAGACACCCATTTACTATCGGAGATAGGATAGATGAAACCAGCAGTGAGGAGTTTTTGTAATTCTTCTTTTACTATATCCTTTAGAGAAGGATTCGTCCTCCTCTGTGGCTGCCTTACAGGTGACATACTTGGATCCATGTAAATATGGTGAATACAGGTGTGAGGGTGTATACCCTTCATATCAGTTTATTCCCATGCAAATTCTCCGACTTGTTTATTAATAACTTTAAGTAGCTGTGCTTGTTGGTTTTCACTTAATCCTACGTTTATACATAGAATTTTTTTAGGACCAACCTCACAAGGTATGGTATATGGTCCTGTATGCTCTTCAATCATGAAGACATAAGGTGTTTCTGTAAACATTGAGAGAGCCATATTCTCTTGAAACTCATCTCCAAAAATCTGATCGAAATGAGCAAAAGATTGAGGAAAATCCATACAAGTTGTTGAAGAAACAAATTGGTTTAATACATTCTCAGTGGTCTGCTCTTGAAGTGCCAAGGAGAAATCACTAGGAAGGGAGAGATCATCAAAGTATTCATCCCAAAAATAAAATTTTAACGACCATGAATTTTCAGTTATTGGTTGTGTTGGGGGGTATAAAATAAGTCTTTATGTGTACAACCCATTGGAAATAGTCATCTCTCCATCCCTACATCCTATAAAAGCATTTGCAGTAGCTAACCATGGTATTCCAAAAATAATAGGATGCCCTTTAGAAGTATCCTTTGATTCTATGATCATAAAGTCAACAGGGTATTCCCATGAGTCTACTGATACAACAATGTCATCCAAGACTCCAGCAGGTTTTACTGTAGTACAGTCTGCTAGTTCTAGGATGGAAGGAGTAGGTCGAAGAAATTGTTCTAAATGTAAAACTTCTAAAACTGAGGTGGTCATCATGTTAATAGCGGATCCTAAATAGATTAATGTATTTTCTATGGAGGTGTTGTTTATAATCACAGTCACTACTGGGGCCCCTGGATTTGTATATTTTGCAATCTAGGACTGTCCTCTCATACATTCATACATCTCTTTTATAACATGAATTGTAAGAGGGTCCTTTTGGTTCTTTCTTGGGTGTTTAATACATAGCTCCTTTATTACCTTACTATAGATTGGTATATATTTGATAGCTTGTAATAGAGGGATATTAATACAGATATTCTTTAATTCATTCCAAATGTTGTACTTCGGATGAACTACACATTTTTCTATTACTATTATTTCTGGAAATGGAGGAATTCTTTGCTCCTGAATAGTTTCTTGTGGAGGATGGGTGTGTATTGGAACCTTTGGAATGTTCACATTCTCCAAAATAGCATCATTCATAGGTTCATTTGAATCTTCTTCTTCTTATTCATTTGGTTCCTGAATGATGACTGGTGACTTGGGTTTATCATTCATAACTCTTCTCGATCGTAATTGACTTTCATGTACATGTACAATCAAAATAAGGTACGATGGAAGAGTTTGCAACTCAATGCTATTAAGAGATTGAGTTGGTTTATTATTAGGGTTAGGTATCGATTGCGCAGGTAATAATGTCAGTCAAGGAGGATTTTCATTTTGAAAGTGATGAGGTTGTTGTGTGATAAAAGGAACTGGAGGTACAAATCCAGGTGGAATTTGCTGGAAATTTGTTTGATTCTAAGGGTAAGGATGATTAGGTGTAGGGACAGGTTATGGTTGATGAAATCGTTGTCCTCTCCATCCTGGTGACGAACATTGTTGTTGTGTAAATTGAGGAGGAGGGTACTAAGGTGGCCAATTCTGCCAACTTGAATTAGTCCATTGTTGAGGTGGTTGATACAAAGGATAATAGAGTGGAGGTTGTGGTGGAAAGTTCTGATATGCTGGTTGGTCTCTAGGTTTCCAAGGAAGCCTCCTAGATGTTTTAGCTACATCCCCACTCTTATAGATGGCTTGCAACCCAAGAAAGGATGGGAAGTTATCTATTGGATGCTCTTCTGTACAGATGTGACATACAAAGATGTTGTTTAATGGACATTCCCTTTGGGTATGTTTAGTTCTACATCTTCTAAAAAAGATACTCATTGCTGCTTGTTCTTCATCCTGTCTCTTCTTAGCTTGTAAAGCATCTAGTTGAGAACCCATTGCTCCTAAGATATCAGTTTTGAAATTCTCCAATAGGTTTCCTAACTCTACTCTTGTAACTCCACCTAAACTAGGAACATTTCCTCTTACATTTCTATTAAAGCGCTCTTGAAATTTTTTCGCAACTTTCCCCCTACTACTAGAATAATTTTTACACATCTCACAGGTTTGTGCAAAATTTTTATGAGAAATATCACCAGCTACCATGAGATTAAGACTTTCTAACAAGTCCTTGGAGATCCCCTTAAGGAAAAGTGTATGTACTGCATCTTATCGGAGGTCATTATATTTAGATTTATGTAATGTATAAATGAACCTTTCAAGATAATCCTCTAAGCTCTCATCTTCAAGTTGTTGTATCTTGAATATATCATGTTGAGAGTCCTTGGGTTTGCAATACTCTTAATATTTTCGTAAGAATAAATTTTTCATATCATCCCAAGTCCTGATAATGAATTCTCCTAATCCCATGAACCATCTCAAGGTGAAATATTTTAGTGTAGCGGGAAAGAGTTTTACTTTGTGAGCATATTGTAGATAATTATAGCTCCTACAAAGGATATAAAACTCGAACAGGAATGTGTCCGGGTCCTCATTACTGTTTCCATAAAAAGTAGGTAAGGAGGAAGGAGGGATGTTTTTCATAGTTACATCCTGCATTATATCAAAAATAGGGAACCCAAAGGTAGCCTCAGTTTGATTTCCCCCTTCTCCTTATTCATTTATAAATTCATCATGGTCTTCGTTTTCTCCCCGTCTCTCCATATAAGCTGGATTCTTAACGTAGATATACCTAGGAGGCTCCTTTCGAGGTGATAATATGGCGTCCCAACGTTCTTTTTCGGGAGATATATTTTTTTGATCAACTATATTTTTATTGAATCCTAGAGGGATAGTAGGTTCTACTGTAAAAGTTTCAATTTACGAAATGACTAGATCTACTGAGGTTCCAAAGAGAGATTTTACTTGGGCAGGATCAATAAAGTCAACAAAATTTGGATCTCCTACTAGTGAAAAAGTTTTATTAATTGGATTCGAAACTAGTGGAGGGTTGGAGATTTCTAATGGCTGATCCTATTGAACTTCCTCAGGAATGAAATCCTTAGGACCCTGTTGAGGCCTGGAAATTCGCAGGAGGCAACAGTAAGGGATTCTCCCCGATCAACGTTCCCAACTAGCCCGTTGACTATTTGGTATAGGGAATCCTTCCAGTTTATGGTCCGGCCACCATAGGTCAAATTAACCAAAAAAAGGGGGTTACCGGTTGTGGCCTGGTCCACCAGAATTTGTAATTTTTTGACTTAAGAATGGAATGCAAGTATCTACCTAATTATGCAGGGTGGTGAAGGATGCAAGGAGCATTCACAAAGTGATGCGCAGGTTCTTACCTCTTGTCTTAGGCTCACCAGCACCTGAATCACACATGCAACTATGCAATGACCTATCTATCTATCTATCTATCTATCTATCTCTATCTACCTATCCTTGGGGAGCCAAATTGTATTTAATATATATGAGTAATGTGAATGTGCATGCATGATAACAACAATTACAGATAGCTGACATTTACTTTTAAAAGCATGAACAATGAAAGATATTTCCACAACCAGATAGCTAATTGCTTTATGATAAGCCTACATTACTCATGGTGGTTATTTCACAAATAAATCAGAAATGATTTAAACAAAGACATAGGTCATAAAGTTAGAACGATCTCACGATTCATGGACACAATGCTGAAAAACAAAGTAGTTCATCTTTCAACTATCCATGGAAAAGCATTCGAAATCCCACCGATCTTCTTTCAACAGGAAAACTATAAATTTTTATTGCAAAAGGAAATAGTTCTTCTTACAATACGTCATCACCAGTCTTACTGGGGAAAAAATCCCTTCTTCTCTCTACGCTTCCTACTTTTATACAAAAAGGTAAAACGGTTGGGCTGCCCAAAGTAACCTTTGGGCTTCCCAACCTTTTTCTTTCCCAACGCTTCATTTCTCAAAAAGCTTTTACAAAATTATTAAATTATTACAAAGTTGACCAGTCCTTTATGAGGAGGGTCCCGCCTGGCTATCTAAGAAATTTTTCCACGCTGCTGCTTCTGCAGCAATGCCTTCAAAGGCGCATGGCTCCAGGAACTAAATGTTGATTTCAAACTTTTCAACTTGGTTCCTGATGGCCTCGATCCTTGCTGGGCTCAATCGAAGCTGATCTTCTAGAAATTGCATGCTAACGGCTGCTTGGCCTACCTCGTTCTTCAGCACTAGGTCATCAATGGTTCTAATCTGTTGAGTTCTGGCCTCTGCATCTTGATGTCTTTTCTGCAATATTTATGCAAAGGCCTCGTGGTCTGGGAACTCCTCAAGCCTATGCTCAGCCTTTGTTTGACATCGATTGTACATATTCAGGAGCCTTCTAAAATATTCTGAGCATGCTCCCTGCGCCCTTTTTACAACCTTCTTGAAGTCTTCTGTGGTACTGATGGAGAACTCTACTAGGTTGTGATCTCTCTTGAGGGCTTGATGGTATTTTGCTGGTAACCCTTCTGGAGTCTCGGCATCATCTTCCATCCTCACCATTCTGGCACTTAAGACCTCAAGAACATCCTGAGATTGATCAACGAAGTATGAGGAAGTTTCCATGATCTCTTCTAGCCTGCTATCGATCTGAAGGACTTTGCACCTTTCTTCTTCCAGGGCGGTCTGCAGCTGTAGCATTTCAGCCTTCTTAGCCAGGATATATTCTTTAAATGCCTGTAGATCGACTTGTTGTTCCTTGGCTGCCTCCAGGTTAGCAGTCAGAGATGCTAGCTGCTCTTTCAGTTCTTGGATCTGTGAATCATTGGCCTCATAGATGATCTTATGCTGCTCTTCTAGCTCTATCAACTTTGACAGTAACTTCTCCTTCTCCTTCTCATTTCCTCATCTAGCTTTCTCTTCGCTTCTTCAGCTGCTTTCCTAGCTACTTCTTCAGCCTCTTTGGATGCTTCTTGTGCCTTCTCAGTTGCTTCTTGGGCAGCTTTTCTTTTTTCTTCTTCTTCACTATGAAGCCATCCTGCAGCTTCCTGTGCTAGCTTCTGGGCTTCCTCCTGTCTCCTTTTGGCCTCTTCCTCAGTGCTGGCTTGCTCAGCTTTGGCTTGCTCAGCCCCTTTTCCACCTTTAGTGGTGATCTTTGGCTTGAATCTTCTTCTTAGAGTTGTCAAGTTAGGGGCACTTAGGAAGACAGATTCTTCCTTATCGAAGTGATGAGTATACTCAAAGTGAACCTTATGTTCTTTGCAATGCTCCACAACCTTACCTTGGGAATCACTCCTCTGGAATGGCATCCTGCCAAAATGGAATTTCTCTAATTCTGCTACAAATTCATCAGCCTGTTTCACTTTAGCAAATCTGCAGCTTCCTAGTTTGAATGGAAAAGGGGGGTAAGCGGTATTCTTGTGTTCAAACATGAATTTGCCTATTCCATCAATGAAAACTTGCCTGACCACCTCCTTATGGACAATATAGTCGGTTGCATATTTTGGCAGCAGGGAAGGGGCTTTTGAGCCACCAAACATTCTGAAATACATGCCATTTTCTGTCAAGTAATAGTCTGCGTATTCTTCTATTACTTTCATGGCCCCCTCCGACAAGCAATCACATTCCTTCAGAAAAATGAGGGTGTGCAATGGCATAATGAACTATTCGCATACTTCTCTATAGTGGCTACGGTAAACATGTTCCCACAAAGGTTTGTAAGCCGCGTAGATAGGCATTCTCTCCCTATCCCAGATGCATCTGAGACCCGGGAAGGGCTTATGACACAATATGCAGTCTATAAGTATCAAGCTCATGTAAAACTCATACTTTTTTTGGGTCTCTCCCCCCTGGGCTGCGGCCAAGCAAGCAGACAGACTGTTTGAAACCAGGCTGGGCCAGTTGAAGATTGTCCCATCGGTGGCCACGTGAAAGATGAGAGGTATCCATTCCAGCTTGAACAACCTGCCATGAGCTCTTCCAAATATTCTTTTGAGCATCAAGGCTATGAATCTGTATGGAGCCCTTAGACTCGCTGTATCATACTCATTCGTTTCTCTGGGCCTGAAAAGTTTCCCTGTTAGCATCATTCTTTTCATGGTTTCTATCAGGTCCATTTTAATGTTACTCAACCAGTCATCAGACATGAACACTTCGGGCTCCGACAGATGGTAGGCCAAGGCTACATAACCAGGGTTGTACGCAGCATAACCTTGATCATTAACATCCTTCATAATCATTGTTGAGATATCCTCCCGAGGCAGAATCCATCCTATGACTTCCGAGCATGGGAAGAGTTCCATCCTAGTGGCGACCTTCATGAGTGCCGATATTTCGATGTTGGCATAGATGGGTTCCTCTTCCAGTCCCATATCAGGCACCTCTCTTCTGGTGATGAGTCTATAGACATCCCCCCACTGATATTCAGGTTCAACACTAGAGACACATTGAGTGTCCCCATATATATATTCAGTCTTTGTTTCAGCTTCTGCTTGTGGCACTTCTTCCACCACTGGGGCCTTTTTCTTTTGTCTTTTGGACATGGTAGAATTGACTTCTTCCTGCCATAGGTAACATGATAATATTGATGCATCAAAGTTGTAGACATTTCTATATCAGTGTGCAGTATTTACAGCAATTAGTCAATAAAACTAAGATACCAGCTTGCATAACCTAACTGAACTGGCTAATAGGCTTATTATGCACATGTTAGTGTTCTTGTCTATAAGATGCAACATTACTTGCATGATATTAAACCATTCCATAACCATATTTAAACTGCAACAAACTACATCGATATCTAGTATGCCAGTCTCACGTGTTTAAGGTGATAGTAAGTAAAGAACCCAATGCATATATGTGCAGCCTAAAAGTTGCTTTAATCATTAGAACCATTAAAATGCAGCGTGCAGTACTCAAAAGTTTATCCTGTGTGTATCAACAAAAGAGATGATGAAACGTAGTTATATGTGGCATGACTGTGGGGGTTCCTTATGCTTTTAACAACATATATCTTAGCAGGAACGGACACAACGAGGAGCCATGCCGCTTGCGGCAAAATAATTACATTAGTTTGACTACCCATGGTGTTCAAGGCTAAATATCTACAAATCACAGCGGATTCTTTCCAACCAGCTAGGGTTTCAAAACAAGAAGTGCAGAATGGCGTGGCGAAACCAATGTCCGAGGGTGCAGATAAAATGAGGCCACAACCGCAAGGAAAACCCACAGGTAATGCAGAAAATGCCTATACAATCCCCTCTTCTAACACAATCATCACTATCTGGGGAATCTTGGTGCAGACGGCGTAACTACTGTCTGCACCAAACCCCCATCTCTATATGCGGGGTTTACAAGCAAGGCCACGACCTAAATAATTTCTCTGTGAGTTAAAAAACCGCCCCCCTGACTGTCAAAACTAGCCCTCCCCTTACTTATATAGGCTTGAAAACAACGGAACCGGCAAACTGCTAGGGGAAAACTACCGCGACCCAAAACTGTCCACATAACTTTACCGCATGCTTCAAAGGAAAAGGAGATGGTGAAAATAACCTACCTGGCAAGAGCACGCAGCTGATGTGGAGATAACCGCCGAGCACAGTGAAAACACCTGGACCGAAAGTACTGCAATGGCGAAATGGGCGAGCGCAATAGATAACGACAGAGCACACTAATCGATAACGATGGAATGATAAACAAACCCCGTGACCCGCTCACATATATAAAAAATCCACACGTGCGACATAACATGTCGGACGGGAATCCATTCTAAATTGGAGGGTGAGAATGCGGAACCTTCCACAACAGCGGAAGGCCATAACGTCGATCCGTCCGTAATGTTGGGCGAGACGGGAGAAATCAACAATCGGACATCGAAGAAAACTTGAATCGGAAGCCGAGAGCTTGAAGCTTTCCACAACGGTGGAAGATACAATCCTAAAAGTCTCCATTCCGGTTACACGCGTCGAACGTCAGGGGGATCTCAAGTCGGAGGACGGAAGTCCAAATCCCTCCACAACGGGGGAAATTAACACAGTAAAAGGTTCCGACTTAAAAACTTGAAGTCATTCGAAAATACCTAAGTCGGGAGAAAACCAAAAATCACGATCAAAAGCTCGTCTGCAACGACGGGATAAAAGATTAACAAAGCATCTGATGCCCAATCAGAAAAGCACCCGCCGTAAAAAAAAAAAGGTCGGCAGTCGAAAGGTTCTGCAATCGGGAGGTGAAAACTTAAAACCCGCCGCAATGGCGGAAAACCAAAGCAAAACAGCTTCCAATTTCAGCGAGCTTCAAATACGTTCCACAGCAACAATCCAACAGGTTTCCAAAGGCTCTCCAAGGCAGCAAGTAGAGCAACCCAGGCATTAAAACAAACATTCTGAGAAAACATTGCATCAAAGTAGGGAAGGAAAAAACAGGTTAATCCAAAACAAAGGAGGGTCCTAAATTTTTTTAGAATTTTGGGAAATTGTTGCAGACGCAACAGGCCCCTTGCCAAGGTTCATTCTCCTTCTATGGCTTCCCCAGTGAAATCTCATAAGAGAGTCTCCTTAGGTTTCAGGGTAGAACTACTTCCTATAGGAGTCTTTCGATACCTTTCTGGTGAGTTAGTAGCTGGGGAATTACGTCCCCTACGGTAGTTAGTAGGGATTTCAATAAGTTTTTCGGTTTTAACAAATCTACCCTGACGATCTCTAAGTCTGATCATGAAAAAATTTAAGATAAAGAAAACCTATGCTACTACTATTGTTGGATTTGGGGGCACCTGTTGTAATAGATGCGCAGGTTCTTACCTCTTGTATTACCGCTCCCC
This sequence comes from Pseudotsuga menziesii, assembly GCA_001517045.1. Taxonomy (NCBI): domain Eukaryota; kingdom Viridiplantae; phylum Streptophyta; class Pinopsida; order Pinales; family Pinaceae; genus Pseudotsuga; species Pseudotsuga menziesii. The sequence continues at coordinate 15,732 of LPNX010821698.1, read as the reverse complement.
CGCTACCAACCTATTTCTAAGCTTCATAAAGAGTTCTACTCTACCTTATAGAACAACTCCCCGGCAACGGCGCCAAAAGTGTTGGGTGTTATAATGTCAAAATTATTTCACCTAATATTTAATTATCGACCAGGGTTGGTAGGATTAGAGTTGACACAAAATATATGCGAAGGTAGAGGGTGTCGTGTAAATATTTTAACAAACAAAATATCGAAAGATCTTTCAAAATGAAAAACTAATTCAAAGTCCTAAGAATGCAATTATTAAGGTAATTGAACTGAGATAGAATAATAAACTAAACAATTGATAATTTATTTTATAACTTTAAACTGAAAAAGATACAATCAATACTGACTATTCAAATGGGAAACTAGGGTGCAAGAAAGAATTAACTTATAAGCAAGTAGAAAAATTAATAAGAGAAGCAAGTAGAAAACTTAATAAAGAAAGCTTAATAAAGAAAGCTTAATAAAAGAAGCAAGTAGAAAACTTAATAAAAGAAATATCTTTAGGTTCTATCCTACAAGTTCTTTCAATAATAACACAATGTAAAAGAGACAACCTAAAAAAATTCTAAGGATATCACATACAATACTGAAATTACATGCAAAGGAATAAATTAATCTAAAGGCATAAACACAAAACAATACATCAGTAACACAAAAATCAGAAACAAACTTAAGAAACAAAACATAAAAATAATTCCAACCATTTTCAAGGTAAAAGGAGGTAAGGAAAAAAATGATAATAACCAACTTAAAACAATCAAACTTTAACTTCAATGTTAAACAAAACTATTAACTAACTATTACAGTCAAAACATAATCCAAACATTAACAAAACAGAACTGAAAATGATCTCAAAACACATTAAAAACACTAAAAATGAAACTAAGGGCTGAATGACAGACTGAACTGTGGGTTTGGAAGGGGTGGTTGAATAATAGACTAACCAGTTTGTCTGAATGACAGTATGCACAGTTAAAATAATAAAAACCAACTTGAATGAACTAATCTTCAGCTGAATTCATGCAGGTGTAAATCTAATGCATAAAGGCAATAAGTAAACGTACTTATTAAGCAAATTTAACAGTGAAATAGACTTAAACAAATTCATGAAAAGAAATCATTGCATATTAATAAACTAAAATTAAATTACATAAACCGATAACATATAACATAAAAGAAATACATAGAACTGAATATATTTAATTTAATAAAAGAAATGTATTCTATCTAACTTGCAAATAAACTGAACAATAAACTGGAAATGAAATGACTGAAAACAAAGCTGAAAGCAAACTATGCGCGCAGTTAATTATCTAATTCATAAATAAAATTGCATTATAGAAATAATAAAACAAACTATAAATTAAACTAGCTACAACAGAGAAAAAAAAAATGAAAGAAACAAACAAGAAAAGAAACCTCTGGCTGATGAGGGGCCCTCTCAGCAATCAGGGGTGGTGCCTAGCTAACTTCTACTCAAACGCAATCTTCAACAGCAACATGTACAACTATTTACTCAGACAATGGAACATAAATACAATGTACTCAAGAACAAACTGATAAATTCTTTCTAACTCTCTGACTTTTTATCTCTAGCTAACTTAAGCTCTCACACAGAGGCTGATATATATAATAGTTTACAAATATGAGCAAGTCAACCCTTTAGTGGTTGACTTCTCTATAAATTTAGTCGGTCATAAAGGCACATAATAGATCACAGGCCAACGCATAGGCATCTTCCCTTCTTCAGTGCGGTTCTGGTCTTCTTCACTGGACAACGAATGCATAGGATCCTCTTCAGCGTGAACGGTCTTCAGATGTGGTGCATGGTTCCTTCATCAACACGAACGTGAACTGGTGGTGAACATAGGAGAACGCATGGGAGAATCTTGTAGAGCGTAGGTTAAATGCATCACCCCAACGTGTGGATTGTTAATGTGGTGGAAAGTGAAGGAGGTTGTAGGCTGGCGAATTATCTAGAACACAAGCTCCATCACCTAGACATGTGGACAATAGGTCGTTTGCAGGTTGTTTCAAATTTTAATGCCCGAAATCAATCTTCAACAGTGTGTAGTATGGTTAACGATCTGGACGAATAGTTGGACAGCGAGTTGGACCGTGAGCTGGATACGTTGGGCGTCGATCTAGGGAGAACGAGGTGTATGTTTGTTGGGGTGCTTCAGGACTATAGTCTATAATAACACATTTCAACATCTGGAAAACTACCAGCGAGTTTCGCAGTGAGATGGATGACAAGCTGGACGTCGAGATGGACGTGCTATGCACAAGGAAGGATGAATGCTTTCTTGTTATTAATTTGTCCCAAAAAGATTGTAAAATTTGCAAACAAATATATAAATTAATTTATACATCAAATGTGCTTTAATAATGTCATTTTTAATTAATAAAACCATAAAATGATAATAACAAATAGATTTCATATAAACCTTAAATTCATACATACCTGAGCTGAATAGTGATATGCATGACATAAAATATACAGAAAGATAATAAAATATATGTTTAAATGAGTAATTTAATTGCCAAAAATGATAACAATTCTAGGATCAACATTCCCCCAAACCGAAGAAATGCCAGGTCCCACTAAGCAAAAAGAAAGATAACAGATCACACTATCATTGTGAATTTTGAGACGTGAGCCAACAACGGGCATATACATAAGTAAGTAAATTCATAAGGTTTAAAATTAATTCAACCATGTCCAAAGTAAAACTTTGGGCAGGTTGAACATATGACATCAAAAGTATAAATCACATTTATAATCAAGAGAGTTGGTCAATTAATAGTTTATATGCATGATTGGCTAAAAGGATATGATTATCAAATAATAAAATGATAAGAAGAATTTCTAAGCATCCATATGAAGGTAAAAAATATTTGCCAAAAAAAAAATTTGGTTAGCAAATTTTAATTATAAATACTAAAATATTGCAATGTTTTATTCAGATCATCATTTGGTCTTTCATTTGGACCTTCTTTTGGTTCTTCATATAGTTCTCCATATTGATTTTGCTATAAAAATATGCTTCATGCTATAATCAAATTCCACTGCTTAGATTATCCTGAAAATCACTTATCATTTTTTAGAGATAAATAGATCGATAAAAAATAATGAAAAGTAAAAACAATCAAATTTTTCCAAATCCATCTTCCCCCAAACCAAAGATATGGTGTGTCCTCAAGCCATAGAAGAGAGAAGAAGTGATTGTTCCAAAAAAATAAAAATTAAAGAGTTCTATCATTCTGTTGATTATTTTGGAAAGAAAAGAAGAAAAACTAACTAACTAGTAAATGGAAATGATTCAGAGATGTATATTCATAAAAATAGATAACAGTGATTAGAAAGACTACGTAAATGATAACAATTAAACCAAAATAACACCACAAGAAAAACTAGTCATCTATGCCTCATTCTAAAAACATCCTATCATCACAAAATATTTAAGTGTACCCCCCGAAGTATGTGAGATTTATAGCTATGGGTCCCATTTCTAGGATAATAACATCCTAGGTATATGCTGAATTAGATGGGAAGGGTCAAGCCCAACTTACATCCATTCTCAAATGACATGTTAAACAATTGGCCGTAACATGTTTATTCATAAATTCAAAAAAAAAATCTGCTTATTATCATTGTTTTACGAACTATGTGCATAGTAGTGCATTAACCAGATCTCTTTTACCAGGTATTGCCCCACTCCCACCAGGCATATTCAGTACCCCGATGGGTTTACCTTGGTACCTGCAAGCATAGTCCTGCTGCCAGTGAGCCTGTTCAGTACCCCGACGGGTTTACTTGCATTTATCGAGCTTTCGTGTTTTGAGTGTTTTTACTTAGCATTGACCCGTTGCCAGCAAGCCTATTCAGTACTCCGGTGGGTTTTCCTTCTATAATGATATTAAATATATGGAAGTCGATTGGTACTAGAGCGTGTTAAGTCCTGCTAAACAAATAATTCAATTTTTTCAAAATAAACTTATAAGTAATTTCATAATGGCCATAACCATAGATCACGTCAAAAGAGAATAACCTAAAGTTGTTCTTTAACCTTATAGTCCTTCTTCTTCATAAAAGAAAAGTATTGTTCCCCATGGATAAAAATTCCACTTACTCTCAAATTATCACCAAAATATTTGAGAGACAATTTTTGACAACAAGCGTAAGATGAACTAGTAATACATAGGTGTAAGATGAGAATGTGAAAAATATCATAATGAAAGTAGGTCTATCAAGCAACTGTTAAAAAGAGTAAATTAGAAACATACATGTCTGAATCAAAATACCAAAAACCATATGAATCATAGAAGATCTGGTTCAGTATGATAAATTTTAATTTTTACTATAAGCTGAAAATTTCAAAAGTACCCCAAGAAAGGTTAAGATACATGATAAGTATTTAACATACTTCCCTTGTCCAAGTAATACTTCATGAGCTACTTATAGAGACAGAATATTTGTAATCAACTGCAAAACCACTTGTTAGATGATTTAGTTTAGTCATGAAGACATAATAAAAAGAAAAAGAGTCTTGTGTAAGCAATCTATTAGAAATGACTCTTATTTATTCAAAGAAACAAGCACATATTTACATATATACAAGTGATATTAACCCAAAATATTTTGCTGCAAAACATTCTATATAAAATCATGTTTAGATGTCGGTTGATGATAAAGTCTAAGTCTATGTCCATTGACTACAAATGAAACTTCTGAGCCATCAATTGTTTTAATTTTGACTGACCCATTGTCAAAAGCTATAACTACTTCATATGGGCCCATCCAACGAGTAGTCAATTTTCCTTTAAAATTTTTAAACCGTGAGTTGAATAGTAGTGCCCAATATCCGGTATTAAATTGCTTTTGTTTAATAAATTTGCCATGCCATGTCTTTCGTTGATTCTGTATTAGCATGGTTCTTTGGAGTGCATCTTGTCTAATTTAATCTAGCTCATTAGTCTGTAATATGCGTTATTTATGTGCTTCATCCAAATTCATGCCAAATTGTGCTGCCATACGAAAGGATTTAACTTGAAATTCAATAGGTAAAAGGACTTGTTTGCCATACACTAACTCATAGGGGGTATGTCCAGTAGTGTTTTTCCATGTTATCCTATAGGGCCATAAAGCCTTAGGGTGTCTATTTGCCCAATCCTTATGATGTAAGTGAATGGTTTCCATTAAAATGGCTTCTAATACTTTATTAGTTGATTCTACCTGACCATTAGCCTGAGGGTGATAAGGTGAAGATTTGCAATGTCAAATACCATATTTCGTAGTAAGTTCTTTAATTAATTTAGAAGTAAATTGAGTACCTTGATCTGTGACAGTTTCTCTAGGTACACCAAACCGAGTGAATATTTCTTCATATATGAATTCCACCACTGATTTCTCTGTGGCCCTAAACAAAGCTTTGGCTTCTACCCATTTGGTGACATAGTCCGTGTAGACTAGAATATATTTCTTTTTACAAGACATGGGAGAAATTGGTCCTACAAAATCAAGAGCCCATTTCTCAAAGGGTTCAATCATGACTTGGTGTTGTAGAGGCATTTGATCAAATGACGTAGGTCTACCCATTCTTTGACAACTATCACATCCTTTAACATATTTGGCATCGTCTATAAAAATGCTTTCCCAATAATAACTAGGATGTAAGACTTTGTATGTCGTCCTCTTATCAGAAAAATGTCCTCCACATGGTCCATCATGGCATGCATGGAGGATGTCTGTCATTTCATCCTCCCACACGCATCGTCAAATAATAAGATCTGGACCAGTGTGGAAGAGATCGTTATCAACCCAAGAAAAATTGGAACTTTGAACTATAATACGACGCTTCTCATGTGGGGACAAATGGTTTGGTATTTTCCCAGTTGCTAAATAATTGGAAATATCTACAAACCAAGGGGTTTGAACAAATACATCAAATAGATGTTCATCAGGAAAAGTGTCATCTTCATGTTGAATATGGGAAAGGAAATCTGCCACTAGATTTTCTTTACCAAGTCAGTCAATGATGGTAATGTTAAATTCTTGCAATAAAAGAAGCCACCAGGTCACTCTACCATTGGTAATTGGTTTATTCATGATAAATCTAATGGAAGAGTGATCAGTATGCACAAAAACTTCATAACCTATAATATAATGATGAAACTTATTAATAGAATAAACTTCTACCAAGAATTCTTTTTTAGTAACAATATAATTAAGTTCGGCAGGAGTCAAATTCTTACTTCAGCTACATTCAATTAGATCTCCTCTAGTTCAATTAGCTCCAATCTTACATGGATGCATGTGGTAAGGTGCCTATTCTCACCTACTTCTCACCTACCACCTCAATTAGACTAGTTTAACTGATTACAACTGATTGAGAGACTGGATTAGACAACTGAATCTTAGCTAGTTAGCTCCGATAGTGATTTAGACACTTATAGTTAGCCATGCAGTCACATTGAGTTGGTGATTTGAATCCTATCCACATGATTCTAATTACTTTTAAATTACTTTTGACGGACCCCGCTACCCCAAAAATAAGAAATACCTGAGTTATGCTTCAAAAGTATGGTGAGTGGGTACTCGTTGGATGCGGAATTTAATTCCACATCCAACGAGCTTTCTTGATCGAAATTTGAGTAAAAACATGAGGAGATATGTTGAAAATACAAACAAAAAGTATTTTTTTTATGATACCTATCCCAAAATTTATATTTAANTTCAAATTTAAAGCAATTTCATTGGCTAACACATGATGACATGGAATTTGAATTAGAGTTAAAAGGCCCATTTTGAGTTGAAATTTCCTCTAATGAAAGTATTATATCAATCCATGGAGTCTAAAGAGTCTGCAGAGGGACAGGTAAGTCCATAAATATGTGATCAACCATGTGTGGTAAAATCAGCTATAACAGATGCCCCCTAATGTGTGAGGTCAGAGGGGTAACATGATGGCCAAAATACAATATAATATCCATCCCAGAAGTGGAGTGATGAAGAACTAGGTGGAAGAATCAACCATCCATAAGTATAGTACAATAATCAATCTCTGCATGTGACTGCAAATATATATATCAGTCCTTGATACATAAGAGTACAATGGTGATGAATAGGCATGATATACAAAATATGACATGTGTGGTCATCGCCATGTACAATATATAATAGATCGGAATCTCCATGATGAAGATATACAATGGATCAGGATCTCCATAGAAGCTGAAGATATACAATGGATCAAGATCTCCATAATGGCTGAATATATCTGACATACACTGGCATCAAATCACGAGAGCTGAAATATCATGAACACTGGCACGATCAAAGAGGTAGCATATGTGGAATGCCGCCAAGCTGGAAGGTCTTCTATGCAAACCTCTATGAGTACATGTCCTACTATGTGAATAGAGGTGTCGAGGTCGAACATAGTATTCCATCATATGATTACCAGTCATTGATGTATATCATTAACGGACGTGAGATCACCCACCAATAATGAAAATGGGAATCAAGGTACAAAGTTCAATCCAACAAGTGTGAATAGATGTGTTGAGGTCGAACACTTGGAAGAATCCATCGATCAGAGGACATTGATGTATTCCCAAAACTGTCAATGGCGAGAGAACCTACCATTGATGACTGTAAGTCTCAAGGCACTCAAACAACGCTAGACTCATATTCTAGACTAAATGATCTGAAGTCAATGGAATGGAATTTGCTGGAAGGAGAGAATTAAGGCATCCCCCATCAACCAACACGAGGTACTCATCAACGCTATATAATTTGGAATAACTCGAACAATATGTGCACGAACTAATAATAGTACCGTGAATGGCCGACATGCAAAGTCAAGATAACTGAGGAAGGGCTGACTCGGGATTCAACTTCTGTCGAACAAGAGCATAAAGGAAAATGGTGACTAAAGGTAGGAAACATGGACTCGATATGCAAACTGGGACATTTCTCTGAAATGGGAGGCATCAACAGAGTCTCCATAGGGACTGGAAGCTTAACCAGTCGGTGGAGATAAACGCAGAGTAATGAGTACAGCTCCTAAAGTCAAACTAATAACCCAACCAACAGATGTGATATACAATGCTCTATTCGAAGGCAACATGACTCGACTCTTGCCAAAGATAACATCTTTTCCTATCTGGATTTTTGGTTTTTTTATTTTTTTAGAATTTTTCAGATATTTTGAAAATCTTGAAAAAGAATAAAAGTTCTTTATAGTTACAAATATAGGAGGAGATGAGTGTCAGGGTACAAGCAAAATAGTTCCAAGCAGCGGAACATACCTATGATCAATGCAAGGAAATATGTGCAAAATAATGACACTCAGGGGAAGGTCCCCTCCCGATAAACAATGGGGAATCAAGCTACAAAAGATATGTAAAAAGGCTCCGCTTGGCTAGACATGAGACAAGCTCTGGCTATATGTCTGATAATCAAAATCAGGAAGCCGACATAAGGCTTAATAAGGAAAGAAAAACTCATGATAATGAAATTACAACTTGACATATATAAGGGAGTCCCAGGGGAATGGCCAACATAAAGTTTAGGAGTATGAGGCTCTTGCTCAAAGAAATGGCGGTACTATACAAAGGACTCCCACACCCTGAAGGATAAATGTCAGCATGGGCACCAAATGCAACACAGGATATAAATAGGGTACCCATGTATGGGAAAGATCTACCATTCGCATAATGTCACTTCTAAAAGCAGCATGAAGGTTTCATGACAAGATGGAATGGGTTCGTACCTGGGGTTAATATAAAACGGGCATAAGGCCATGCAAAATGCATGCAGATGTGAAATCCTAACCTATATTCTAGTTTAGACATAATACCTGAAATAGGAACCAACGGGTTGAAGATATGGTCAAACCAAACTCAAAACAGGCTCGTACAACATCAAATTAGTTCAAACAGTCCAAAATGGTTAGAAACGGTCAAAAGCTATAGGAAGCGGGTAAAAATTTCAAACAATTTCTATAAAATAGTGAAAAATTTAAAATTTTCATACCATTTTGAATTTTTACCCACCATAGTGCATTTGAGTCTAGAACTTCAGAAGTGAATTTTGGGAGCCTCGTCCGACAGAATCACTCCGCGTTTGATCTAGGTAAATTCCCTTTCCCCTCCCCTTCATTTTGATGTAAAAATTTTAAATTTTCACGGTCAATTTATTTTTTAAGGCCATCTCAACTTGGGTTTTTCGGCCCACATGGATATCAAGCATTTTTCCATGTATAGGGCTGACTATACGTGGAAAATGCCATGAAATCCGTGTATGTATGCGGATGTTTTGCATACAGTCACGTATAGGGCCGCGAACATGGTTTTAATGGGAAAAAATTGATCAAAATTTGTAATTTATATGCAGGATGGTGTTAGAATGGAGAAAGAGGAAACATGGTGATGTTGAGGAAGTTGTTCAGGATGACCTCATGGATTAATAAACATTACGAGCATGCGGTCTATACAAGTTTTTGTGCCTTGGAAGCTTGAGGGAAAATCTAAGACTACTCCAGCTGCTGGTAGATTACTGGGATCCATAGTCTGAGACCTTTCAGATAGATGGCATGTCACTCAACATTGAGGTTGAGGACATATACTTTATCACGGGTTTGTACCGAGGAGGGGAGGTGGTGAACCTTTGATCCCATGGGCCAAGAGGCGGGCTGACTATAGATGAATACATAGATGTGTATTGCCTTCCTGATACAGAGAAGGTTGGGAGTCAAATCTTGACAAACTCGGTTCAGAACCTGGGGCTGGAAACCATACTATTGGCATTATGTAGGATCGCAAGTTTGGCATCACTCCACTAGGCCTCAAGGCCACTGATGTTCTATGCAGTAGAGTGCATGCGACCCATGATATATGATTAGAGTACTACGCTGATAAGAAACATGAAATAACAACTCAATGACTGCAAGATGGGTAGGGTGCAGAACTTCAGGTTTTGAAGCATACTGAGCACATTCTTTTTTGAGCGGGTGACAAGGCTAAGCCCTGGAGTATAAATTGCTCCACATTGAGTCCAGGATCCGACTCAATGACGCTGGGACAATGTCATGCACAGACTGGGAGGTGGAAGGGTGGCTAACCCCTACCCAACAGAGTTCTTTCCATGGTGGCAAAGACAGATCGTTGCCATAGAGGACTATCCCTATGCAGGGATTGACTTTTGTGGAGACCCAGACATGCCCCTACCACTAGGAGCAGCTTATGGACACATAGGTAATGAATCCCAAACACACTTTTAATTTTTGAATTATTTAAATTTTTTTGTGTATTTTTATATATGAAATCAAAAGACATGTTTTTGGTGTGATGACACATAGTGATACTCTGTCATGTACATGCAGATGTGGGAGCATGATGGCCATATGGCTTTCCTTGTCATTGACAGAGGGGAAGAGGCGATGAGATCATGGGTGCTGATGCGGAGCAAATGCTCCAAAGCACCCACACAAGCTTCATTCGATTGACACAGAGAGTTCCCATGGTGCAAGTCGAGGACTTGCTTGAGGCCATGCACCGCCAGGTGGTTGGAGTACCACGGGCATGGGTTCCATTTTTTTTTCGGCTAGCTAGAGCCATAGTGTGATACCATGATCAACACCCTCCTCCACCTTAGGCTTAGATACCTGGGTGTATATTTTTTGTATGACCGTGTAGTATATTTTGGTGGCTCGAAAGCCCCAATTTTGTATATGACATTTATGTATTATGACGTCACCTTTTTTGAACTTAATGAAAAATATTTATGATGATCGATTATTATTCTATTTACATGTGTAAAATGTGTTTGTGAATGACACAACAGGAATTGAGCCCAAAATCCGACGGTGCTCATGTCTGAAATTCGACAATACCCTGTCGGTTATTCATCAAATGCATTTTTTTTTCTGTTGGTGGCATAACATTGGATATTCGACTCCATTCTAGTACCCATCGAATATACAACTACACCATCGTCGAATGTCATCCAGTTTTGCAGCAAAAAATTATTATTAAGCTGTCAAATTTCCAACGTCTAGTCGTCAAAAAATCTACTTGCCATAGTCGGACGTCCAGTGGGTTCTACATGACAACGTCGTCAAAATTCTTACCTTAGGGCATCAAATATTCAGTGGACAATCGACGGGTTTGGTTGTCAGAGCTACGAAATCCTTAATGAATATGTTGTCGAAATTCCCATGTTAGGGCATCAAAAATGCAATAGACAACAAGTGGGCTTGGTTATCGGAGCTATGGTAGCCTCATCGGATGTCATCGGGTTGATGTCGAATAGCTGACACATGCGTGTCGGATGACCAAGGGTTCACTCTGTCAAATCTATAGCAACCTCATCGGACGACCTTCATTGGCCGTCGGAAATCCGACGAGAAACTGTATAATTAAAAATATATATATATCTTCAAAACAAAGTGGGAAATTAGAATTTCCTCCAATAATCAAGAAGATATCCTAACACTATGGAAATGGTTAAAAGACACTAAATAAATTGGATTCACAAACCTAATTGTCATTGGAAACTCCCTAGCTATTATTCTATTCATTAATAGAAAGAGAAACGATTCCTACCTATGGAGTATGAGTAGGATTTAGAACACCATCTAACTCTTTCAATAAGTCATTTCCTTTCATGTCCTAAGATATCACAGCAAATTAACAAGCACTTTGGCTAAAGAAGGAATCTATTTGAAAAATAAAGAAATTAAGGAAAATGTGGGGAGCATTGGTAAATGTAATATCTCCTAAGTCATTAGCACCCATATGTATCTTGGGATATGAAATGCATTAATAAGTTTCGTAGCATGTAGGATCATATCCACACATCGTCACCTTCATCCCACCTTCCCAACAATCATGGTATAAATAAGGTAGTACGATCATCCCTCAACACATGTGGTGTCCTCTTCATTGTGATGGAAAGAATGAAGGTAATTCATTCAGCCTCTAGAATAGGTAGTATCAAGAATCAGGCCCAATCCTTAATGGTTGTTGTTTTGAGAAAGAAGAGTTTGGAGATTCCTAGGCATCCAATTCATTTTTTTCATGTAAGGTGGTTCATAAATAAAGTTTATTCCCCTTCTTGAGTAATAAACTGGGTTTCCATCAATTGGATTGTGCATTTTGATAGAACAAGGTTTGTGGTGTGAGGAAACTCCCTTGAAAGTCTCTTAGTATCTCTCTTTGTAATATTTTGGTATCTATCTTGGCATAAAAAGGTTCGTGGTGTGAGGAATCTATATTGGTAGTTCATGAATAAAAAGTGTAGAAATTCCATATCCATGTCCTCTCTATGGAAACTCCAAGATCCTTTTCTAGTTACGCTCTAAAATCTTTCACCATCCCTTTTTTTTTTCTTTATGTTATGCTTTGTCTCCTCATTTGGCTTATGTTGCATTTCTTTGGGTTAGGTAAATTCAATAATTTTATCAATATTGGTAATGCTTGGGGTAGGAACTCAAGCTATATTATTTTTATGAACAAGCCAAACCAAGTTGTGGGATTTGTTTTAGCTCATTATGGTATTAATATTGTCACCCATGTTGTAAATTTCTCCCATATTATTGCACCCTTAATCTATCATATAGCCGTTGTTTTTTGTTTATAGGTCCTCCCATCAGTCTATCATACTATTTTTTCATAGTCAATTTTGTCTTCATCCTCAAGCATGGGATAGACTCCCCTATGCATCTCAAATTCCTATCCATGTGACCTTATATTTTATATTCAGTTTAGAAAGGATATTCTCCTCATGCAAAAACTAGTATCTCTAGAACTCCCCAACCCTTCAAAGTAATTGGAAAAAAACCCTCGGTCAGCAACAAGCTACAGAAAGTCAAATTCTTAGCAACAAAAGGAGCTATAGAAGCCATTCTGTAACAGTGTATGCCAACAATCCTAGATAAACTATTTTGATGTTTTATAAGGAAATTTTAATTTTAGGAGTATTTTGGAATTTATATACCAGCTATGCATTTGAAATGGTATGGAAGATTTGAAAAAGAATCAGTTAGGAAGTTATATAGGTAGAAGCATGAGACTCCAAGAGATTTTAAATATTATCTTTAATATTTTCAAATTTTATTCAGGAAGGATTTCTAACTCAGTCATAGTACTTCTCATCCTTTTTTAATAATACAAATACTCATTTTTGTAAAATAAAATAGAATTAGTGTCTCTCCTACTCTAGCATAAGGCACATAGGGGGAATTTATAGTCACCGCCCATTTCCTGATATCATTATTTATCTACTTCTCAAGGAATGACTTCACAAGGAGGAAACAATAGTATCCATTATGCCATTGAAATATTTATAAAATTTTATAAAAAGGTTTTCAAGGAGGTAATGAAATTATGCTTACGAAATTTCCTATTAATATTCAATATTATGAATAGACTTTTATATGTGATAATTAGAAATGACCTACACTAATGGGTATTTTGTTCAATGTGTACGATTTGAGTATGCCATTAATACTTAGGTTAAGGAGACCCAATAAATCCATTTCTAAAGTTTAAAAACTATACACAAACAAAACTAAATAGGAATTTCTAGTTTTCTTTTAAGGAAGAAATTCATTTCTAGGAAGTGGTTTCTTACATCCATGGATGGAGTTGAATACCCTCATGGATGTGTTTGAATACCCTCATTTTATTCCCCTAATGATATAAAATTTCTTTTTTATCAAAGGTACCCAACTTTATTTCTTGCAATGGGTAGAGTTCCTAAGTTACCCATGTAGTTCTAGGATTTGTTGGAATGCATTTCTGCACCATTGGTAAATTCATTGGTCACCTTATGAATCTATTCAACCCACAACCTTTGAAGAGGGTTTATCCTAGAGTTAATATATATAAATATACATTTAGGTAGCGGTGAGAATTTTTATCCTGAGCCAAAAATTCATTACAAGGACCCTACATGAAGATTGCTACTTAGTTTCTTACTTTGGTAGTGGCATATTTCATGCTTTTTGTCCCTTCTATTGTAAATTATTCCATGGTATTTCTTCTTTACTCATTTTCTTTAATACCTTGGACCCCTGTCATATGTTACTATTACCATGGTTGTTTCTTATAATGAAGGGTTTATCATGGCAAGATCGATCTTTGTGATCAAAATCACAAGTGTAACTCTCACACAATATGAGGGGCAGTACTACCCATGAGGGATTTTTTCTTATGTCTCAGTATGGGATCTTTAAATCATTCCCCAACAATAAATATTGATCTTAGCATGGGGGACTCTTCACTAATAAAGGGCATTCCAATGAGGGAATTGGAATCATATTAGAAGCTTCCATACTAAGGAATTTTGGCCTATACCTCACCCTTCAAACTTTTTGACTCTAAATCTTCCTCATAATGTTCATATTAAAGGTGTTAGGGATTAAATGAGGAATAAAAGGCTTAACTCAACATGTATCCTTCTATGACTAGAAAAGCTATCTTATCCAAGCACTAGGCTCATTGTCAAAGTTGAATTATGTAGGCACTGGAGGATAACAAGCTATTTTGGTTAAAACCCATTTATACCATAGAAACCGCTTTAAAATAGTAAATTTTACAAGATAATCATAAAAGAAGCATGAAAGCAGATTATACCAATGCTGAAGGAGATGAGAATTTCATAAATACAAAAGTTGCAACAACACCTATAAACATAAATATAAACCTGGCATGTAGCATTGTCCCCATTGTCCCTATTTGGATTTCCATCACCTATGTGAGAAACCAAAGCAACATAAGAAACCAATTAAAGACATATTGTTTGACAAATAAGAACAAATTCAAAAATAGGATTAAAAACTTACAAGAACCTGATCATCATAACTGCAGAGAACTAAGTTAGTTTATATACCCTGCATAGAGGTAAAACTAGGGTGAATATTATTCTTAAAAATTGTCTAAAGATAATCCAATATAAATATCATTCGAAATGAAACACTAAGCCAACCAGGAATTTGTTTCTAGAAGAGATAATCAATAAGGTGGTAGGGAATTTAATCCTTTAATGCAATATGGAGTTTCTGGACAACATTTGCATGCAGTAGATGTTGGTTTAGTGTTACAATAAAATTACAATTAATAGACTCAAAGAACAATCTATTGTCGCATGGGAGGTGGCATACAAGCATGAGTTAAACATATGCAAAAATTTCTTACAAGATGTCCCTCGTTATAAAGAGAGACCTGTAATCAAATCCAAGGTGCCCTTACAAATTGGTAAAGAGGGACGATGAATCAGTTTCAACAGTCAATGAACTCAGACAAAAGAGGCAACCATAATTAATTCAGGGCTGAAATCACTGCCCCAATTTGGACTATTGAGTTAGAGCTTTGATACATAAATATCAAGTATGGAAACTCATCACACTTGTGATAACCACAATTATTTATTATATACAATAGGAATTTTAATGATATGGATGTGACTGGTTATTGCATAGGAGGATGAGAATCCAGGGAGGGTTTGAGTTTTCTCTTTAGTCGAGTACAACCATGTATTTATAACAAATAGGTAGTGGTGAGAAATTTGATCCTAAGCCAAAAATTCATTACAAGGACCAAGAAGCAACCCTTGGTGCCATTTCAAAATTCTCAATCTCTTTACATCTCTACATGGAGCTCTCAATCACAAATATTTATAGTCCAAAGCATAAAATATCAAAGTTTTTTAGCGGTT